>VUQH01090269.1:0-21551 GCA_015106775.1 Etroplus canarensis | reverse complement strand
TTCATTCACTCTCAAGTAAGCATTGATTTATTCATATATTGTTTATATATATATATATATATATATATATATATATATATATATATATATATATACACACACACACACACACACAAAATTGTTTTAGGTTCTCAGTGTATGTTGTGCAAACACTGAAATACACATAAATCAAAGATATGCGAATATATAACATCTATATACACAATACAAGCAAATTCATTAAAAATGCATTAATCAACGTAAGGTAAGAGATAAAGTCAGTCCCAATGAAATGTGTCCATTCACAGTGCTCAGCAGATTTGAACTGATTCAACAGGATTAGTTCGTCTCATTTTTATATACACTTGTGTGGGACATAATCAATAAAAGTTACTTTTACAGTTTCAATATTAACACGGTGATGGGTAAGGACCACCTAGTGTCGGGTCATGTATTTCTGAGATAAAACAGTTAAAATGTCAATCTAGTTACACTTCTCCTAAAATTCCAGCAGAGGGCAGTCACAGCCTCCTAGTTAGTACCAAATATTATTTAATCAGAACGTCATTTGGCTGCTGGTGAAAAACAACCAGTTATTTGGCTTATTGGACAGTCTACCACATAGATTTTAGGCAGCCCACGCCACTGTAATAAATCAGAACAGTCATGTATACTGGGTTCCTTTTAAATACCTCAATAAATAAAATTAAGACTGAACAACATCAAAATGATGCATTAAAGGCAACTGTTTATAAACAAGCCAACTAAAAGTCCAGTATACAAATTGGTAAGAGTGCAATAATCCCAACAACAGACAGTATGTGATGCCACCACTCTAACAAGTCAGCCGGGGGAATTTCTTCCCTCCCAGATCTTCCACGATCAACTGTAAGTGGAATTACTGCCAAGTGGAAGTGTTTAGGAACTACAGCAACTCAGCCATGAAGCAGCAGACCAGGTGAAGTCGCAGAGCTCGATCACAAAGAGTTCAGCGCTTAAAAGTTGCCAACGCTCTGCTGACTCAATAACCTCTGCCATTAAAATCAGCACAAAACCTGTGCACAAACAGCTGCATACAAGCCTTACATCAGCAAGCACAATGCCAAGCAAAGTAGAACATTACCTGCAGGACTGCACTGTACCACCTGTAAAGGTAGGTGGAGGAGGGCTGATACTACGGGGTGTTTTTTGGGGGTTACCCTGGCCTCCTTAGTTCCAGTGAAGGGAAAACTTTATGCTTCAGCTTATCAAGATAATTCTATGCATTCAACTCTGCAGGAACAGTTTGGGGAAGGTCCTTTTCTGTTCCAGCCCCAAAGTACAAAGAAAGGTCCATAAAGGAGGAGCCTGGTGTCGAAGAACTTGACTGGCCCACACAGAGCCCCATCAAATGCCTTTTGGATAAAATAGAAAGGAGACGGTGAGCTAGGCCCTCTCGTCCAATGTCAGTGTCTCACCTCACAAATGCTCATCTGAATGAACAGGTGAAAACTCCCACAGACACGCTCCAAAATCTAACAGAATACCTTCAGAGAAGAGCAGAATTTGTTATAGCTGCAAAGAGGAGGGCAACTCCATATTAATGCCTATGAATTTAGATCAAGATGCCATAAAGCTCCTGCAGGTGTAATTTGTAGCTGACCTAATACTTTTGTCCATGCAGTGCATGTCAACAGCAGGTCATAGAGAAGTGATTGGTTCTCTCGTTTTTGCAAAATAAACTCACTTTGAACCTCCCCTGAAAAAAATAAAAAGACATAAAACAGCCTATATTGTTGTTAATAGGCTTCACTCACGCAAAGAGAAATAAAAAGCATTCGGCAGCTCTCCTTTTTCCATTAGATGGGAGGAAAATGCTGAGGACTACAGGAGCCATGAATCACGGCTGAGAGTTTGAGGCTCAGTTCGAGCCGGGCTATTGTCCTTGGGCTCATAACTCCTCAACTGGAAACCCGAAGGCATTAAGCAAGATGACTTCTGTACCAAGGGAGAAACAAAAAAGCAAAGGCCCAGCCATTTGGAGTACACAAAGTCTTTTTCTTAGTCAAAGTAAAAATGATTTAGGGCTCTGTTGTTTCCCTAGGTAATCAGTAAAGTTCTACACCGATGGCTCCATCCAAATTGGGTTTCTTATAGACGGGTGGCAGAAAGTGCTTTTCACTTGTGATAAAATTGGGCAATAAAACAACAACAGCCCCCCCACAATAAAAATATACCGCCTCCCATTAAAAGAGAGAATGATTTTTTAAGCTTTAAACTTTAAATAATCCATAGTCACATGACTTTTACTGGGATAGAGATGAAGAGAGTCATTGTATCTATAAAGAAGTTCAAATGTCCAGGTGGTAATAAACTTTGGCTCAAGTAAGGAAGACATCAGTGATGTTTCAAGCATGCTCAAAGTTCAGTGCTGCAGAAATGTTTGGACACTCAGCTAAGGTTTATCAAATGTTGAACACGTCTAGATGACATGAAACCAATTAGTTCAGTAATAATCAATCTTTGAAAATGAAACTTCGAAATTCTTGTTTTGCATTTACCGTAACTCTAAATAAACGGGGTCAGAGCAGAGGATAACTTTTGATTATGAACAACAGAACAAAACCCAAAGATGTTCACAATCAACAGCCTGCTTTAAACTGACTCAGTTCCTGTATTGATCTTGCATACCATCTACTATGCAACGTCCGCATTTTTATATGATGCTGACAGCAGTGTTATACCCTGCATCATATCTACTCCTGCTCTTTTCACACCCTCTAAAGCCTAGCTGTTCTCGGTGTCAAGGGACTCTGCAGCAGTCGGGTATTTATCAGTGGACACGTTAATTTTCATGACCTTTTTCTACACATTGCTATACTGTGGGAAAGTTCTTACCTATGCTGGTAGGCCACAAATTTCAGCCCTCCCTGTCGATCAAGCAAACACTGAATCTGAAGAGGCTGAAGCAGCGTTCCTACACTGTTTTCAAAACCATAAATAATGCTTTTAAAACCCAAAATCTCATCTGGGTCAAGATCAATCACAGTTCACAGGTTAATGTGTAATATGAAGTACAGAAATAGAAGTGATATGTTTTCTTGATACTGGTTGGCTGTACTGCACAAACTAATAGGGATTAAAACTCCTGAGAAAGGAAGGAGGCTCACAAACTTGCATAACTATGCTGACCCTTAAACTAATACTTTGTTGAAGCACTTTTTCTTTAATTACAGCATTCAGTCTTTTTGGCAATATTTGCCCACTCTTCCTTGTAAAAATGCTCCAAATCTGCCAGATTACAGGGGCATCTCTTGTGTACATACCTTTTTGAGGTCATTTTGGAATAACTCAGGCCCTGGCTGTTCATAATTCCCTCCATCTGCATCCCACCAAAGCATGATGCCGCCGCCACCATGCTTCACTGTGGGCATGGTGTTCTTCTGGTGATGTGAGGTGTTGTGTTTGCACCACACCCTTTGGAACTGTGACCAAAAGTTCAACCCTTGTTTCATCAGACCACAACACATTTTCCCACATGCTTTTGGGAGATCTGATGCATTTCTTTGCTGAATTTAGCAGGCCCTGGACGCTTTTTGTCAGAAAACTTCCATCTTGGGACCCTACCCCGTAGTCCAGACATATGGAAAATACAGGAGACTGTTGTCACAACCAGTGCTTGCCAGACGTTCCTGCAGCTCCTTCACTGATGCTGTAGGCCTCTTGGCAGCCTCCCTGGCCAGTTTTTGTTTCATGTGTTCATCAGTTTTGGAGGGACGTCCAGTTCTTAGTAACATTACTGTGGCTCCATACTTTCTTGACTTCTTTATGATTGTCTTCACTGTTTTTTATGGTATGGCAATAAACATATGGCATGGTATGTAATGCAATGGGAATTTTTTCATACCCTTCTCCTGACTGATACCTTTGATGCCTTTGTCAGCTCTCTGTGAACCATGGCTTTTGCGGTAGGATGCAACTGAGCAGCTGTCAGGAAAATCCTACTAGGGCAGCTGAAGTTTATTTGGGGTTAATCAGAATCACTTTAATTGATGGCAGGTGTGTACCCAAAAAGACTGAATGCTGCAACTGAAGCAAGAAGCGCTTTAACAAAATGTTAGTTTTTAGGGTGTGCACACTTGCACAATCAGCTTATTGCACATTTTTTTATTTTTATATTTTCTCCCCTAACAGATTTGTTTCTTTTTCAATTGAATTGTAAAGGTTATAGGTAACATTACTGGTAAAAAAAATTTTAAATGATTTATCATGGTTTTTCATTCTTTACATCAGTGTAAAGCGCCTAGAGGCGACTTTTGTGTGTAAAATTGAATTGTTGGAGGGTTCTCCAGAGACAAAAGAAACTCAGATCTTTATTTATACTAGAGTTAGGAAATTCCTTAAATCATCTACATTTTTTAAGTGTTTTTGTTCATCATGGCACCTAAATCTTTGCTTGTCAAATATCCAGAAGATACAGGAAACTGCAGAGATTTCTGTCAAATCGTCTTCTTCTTTCGGCTGCTCCCGTTAGAGGTCGCCACAGTGGATCATCTGCCTCCATCTCACCCTATCCCCTGCATACAGATTTCTGGTAGCGTAGTGGTTTGCGCGTTCGCCTTTGAAGCGAAAGGTCCCTGGTTCGATTCCAGGTGGGGACACAAGCCCCTCTCACCATGGAGGGTTGCATCGGGAAGGGCATCCGGCGTAAAATCTCTGCCAAATTACTAGTGCGGATTAATCCGCTGTGGCGACCCCTTGGTGGAGAATACAAGGGAGCAACCGAAAGGTACATTTCAAGGTTAAAAAAAAAAAAACACGACTCACTGCTTTAATTTTACGCAGACCAAACGAGCTCATGAGTGGAGTCAACCTCCCAAAACCCACTCTGAGCTTGATGGCCATGGCTTTGGTGGTTCATATCAGCCTTTAGGAATGAAATCCCACTCACTTCTTTTTTGAGTTTACAGTGAATGGTACACAGGTTTATCACAGTTAATAAAGATCAAGTTCTACTGCTTCAACTAGGGCTGGGCAATAAAGCTACAATGATATCTATGGAGATATAACGCTTCACAATAGAAAAATAAGACATGGTCAGTATAATGTCAATAGAACTCGTGTTGGTCATGTTTTGACAGACAACGCGAAAAGCCAATCATAATGAGACTAGAGCCACTCAAACCAATCATGAGGCTGGAATGAAGCTACAGCCGTGTCGGGTTGGGCTGAGCAGGCGTAGCAGCCGGCAGCAGCACACGTGCTAATGTTTGTGCTTCTGCAGCCGCGCCCACCAATATGCCAGGAGAGATAAGAGAGAAAGTGACAACAGAAAACCCGAGCAACAGTGATATCAAAGCAGACACGGCAACGGACACAGCCCGAGGCTCAACAGACGAGGACACTGATGGAAAAACTAATCAGAGGAGTTCGGTGTTTGGAGATTTTTTTTGGCTGTTTAAAGTCTGACAGAAGCAGAGAAGCTGCAAACCGTGTGAAAAGCATGTTCCCACAAAGATGGTAATAATACTGATGTGTTTTAACATCTGGAGCAGGGCCGTCCTTTAGAGAAAATGTAAGACTTTACAGTCCCAGACCCAAACAGGTCCTGCTGGTCCTCCTGAAACAACCACAGACCACAGGGGCCTTACAACAAAAACAGACCGCAAAGGCAACAGAATACTTTACTTTTTAAAAAACCACGCCATTAAGCATGGAAGCAAGTAGAAAATGTGGGATTTAAGCAGCTGATTAAAGTAATGGTGGACCAGAGGCCGGAGAGACATCGGCTCACCGCCCAAGCATTGCCAAGGTGCCCTTGAGCAAGGCAGCGAACCCCCTACACTGCTCACTGGCGCCTGTAATGGGCAGCCTTACTCTCTGACCTCCCTTACTGCATGCTGCATGTAAAAAGTGTGCGTGTGCGTGTATTCTATCAATAAGTTATAGCTCAGCAATACACAGAGAGCACATCTGAACCATATCTGAGCCTCACTGCCCCCTGCACTGACCAAGGCTGGAATCTGAAAAGCAAACGTCTTTAAACTGCACTTTCCTGAAGACCAAACAGGTGAAGTCATGACTTTAGGACTGACAGTTGTATAATGTTCTGCAGTACATATGTCATGTACAGAAAATAAATGATATTAAAGCCAAAATTTACCTCATGATGTCTTCACATCTCACTTAAGACTAAAAGGGAATATTTAGCTTGAAAGAAATAATTTAATTTATACCGATATCAACCGATATTAAAAATATTACAGTGATAAGAATGTTTCCCATATCGCCCAGCCCCTACATTCAACATGGTTCAACAGACCTGCAATCACATTAACCAGAGTTAACAACTAGAACCATCCCTGCACTGCTTTTACACAGTACACATTAGTACCACCTTTCTGCCTGCAGGCTTTAAAGTCTTACTAGACAAACTCCCTCAGACAGGGACGAACATTTACTTCTTTAACATTTGGTTTGTCTGACACATCATCACAGCGAATGGAGAACCATCCATCCAGCTGGCATCTTATTAAAAAAAGATGCTAACATATAGAGTAAGACTCTGCTGCTTCATTTCATGATCTCACCTCTTCCTGCTCTCTCCTCTTCCAGCGCAGCTGAGCGTTGGCTGCTGCCATCGCCTCGATCACGAAAGTGGTCGTCATGTAGCTGTAGATCAGATGACAATCAGATTAACAAGCCGTATTTTAATGACAGGGGTTTTGAAATGAAGTACGATCTGTTATCAAGTCCTGCCAAACTTTACCAACTTCACTTTTTCCGAGGCAACACACTGCAAACTGTGGACGAGTCAGTCGACATGACTAAAAGGCTCTAACGACATCGACGCTCACTCTCACTGTTTCATGATGCTCTGTGTTTTATTGCCTTTTTGAAACTTACAGTAACAGTGTGCTGCAGTAAATGCAGTCATTACATTTCTGTGTGTGAGGAGCTGAACACAGAGAGAGTGAAAGCAGGTAAAGGAGAAACAGGTCATGAATAAAAGCATTAAAGACTCTCACAATGAACTGAAATCAGACTGTTGCAGCTAAATTAGACTCATTTATCTAGATCCTGTTGTCATTTATGCACTAATAAATAGCAAGTCAGTGAATGCATATTCTTTGATCCATCTATGTATCTCACTTTATTATACAAAGATATTATAGAAAGTGACGTTTAAGTCAAACCTGATGTCTCCTAGTTGATTCGTCACAGGGACACAGCTTATTAACACCGCTGTTAGCAGATACTCGAAGCCTAGGCACACTATATGAACAAAAGTATTGGGCCACCAACACATTACACCTACAATAGCGTTTGGGGGTGGCAGTGGGTCAGTGCGATGGTGAATGGTTGGGAACCAGAGGGCTGCTAACGTGGCGTTGGTTCAATACTCGCCTGTAGCAGTTGGAGGCCTGTGGAGGCTGGACCCACCCCACCCCCTCGAGCAAGGCACCCAACTCCCACCGTGCTCCTTGGCACCTGCAATGGGCTGCCTTGTTCTCTACCACCTGTGTGTGTGTGTGTGTGTGTGTGTGTGTATCTTTATCACTAAAATGTGTGTGTGTATATACACCTACAAAATAGAGTGTGTTGAGATCTGGTAATTTCCAAGTCCCGAGTTGGAGATATAATAAAGTATATCTTCTTCTAAATCCATAGCACATAACGTGGAGGTGGTCCCCTTTGCAGCTCTAACAGCTTCCATGATTCTCTGCAGACTTTCTACAAAAGATTTTGAAGGTTTCTGTGGGATTTTTGCTCAAACATCCAGAAGAGCATTTGTAAGCTCAGACACTGAGAGGGCCTGGCTCACAATCTAGATTCTAGTTCATCCAAAAGGTGTTCAGTGGGGTTGAGGTCAGGGCTCTGTGCAGGCCAGTCAACTTCTTCCACACCAAACTCATCCATCCACGTCTTTAAGGAGCTTGTTTGTGCACTGGGGCACAGTCATGCTGGAACAGAAAAGGGTCTTCCACAAACTGTTCCCTCAAAGTTAGAAGCATAGCATTGTCCACAATGTCTTGGTAAGTTGAAGCAATAAAATTTTGCTTCACTGGAACTAAGAGGGCCAGGCAAACCCAAGAAAAACAACCCCATAGCATTATCCCTCCTACAGCAGATTTTACAGCTGGCACAGCGCAGTTATGCAGGTAACGTTTACCTGGTATTTTTGAGCTGATGTGAATGCAAGAGGAATTTTAAAACTCTGCGATTAATCAGTCATAGTCATAGTCTTGGCGACGGTAACTTTACGCAATCTGCCACTTGGTGGCTAAATTGCTATGGTTCCAAAATGCTTCCACTTTGCTATAATACCACTTACAGTTGAGCGTGGAACATCTAGGAGGGAAGAAAATTCAAGGATTGGCCTGTTGCAATTCTCAAATTCATGAGCTCTTTAGAACAACCTGTTCTTTCATAAATGTTTGTAAAAGCAGGATACCATGGATAGCTGCTTGATTTTACACACCTGTGGCAATGGGACTCAATGAAACACCTGAATTCAATGATTAACCCTAGTACTGCCAGCTATACAACCAGCTAGACGACTGGCAGTGAATGAAAACACCGTAAGTGATCAATATATAGACAACCGGCAGTACAAGAAACTTATTTTGGACATCTATATATTGAGGTCCTGCAGTACTACGGTTAAGAGGTGCGGCCTAATACTTTTGTCCATATAGCATATTTTGTGACGCAATTTCTGCTCTTATGGGCAGAAATGTGTTGAAAACACATAACTGTGCACTTAAACAACTTCACTTACATATACTATCTAACAAAATCTGAATAAATGAGTTTAGCAGGGCAACATCTCTTTTTAAACAGTTTCTGTATGTCTGTGTGTTTGTGTTTTCTTTCTTTGTGTCAAAAATCATTTATGCGATCTACCTCTTTTTGCAGTTGCGTTGCTGAGAATCAAAGGAAGTGCAGTGTCATGTCTGAAGTCAGCTAAATGAGTAGTTCACACGTATAACCAAAAGCTACTCTCCGCTACACTTTCACAACCAACAGTTACCTGCATGCGAGGCATTTCGGGAACATCTGTAAATTTTAGCTAAGCAAAATAACCTGGGCACAAACAGGCACCGCAATAGTCTTCCTAAAATAAGCACTTTGTCCTGTTCATGAAAAAGAACACAAAAGGAGACTTATTGATAGGGAAATATCCATCAAAGAAAGAAATCCATGTTTGGACTGTCCCAGCTGCTGATGCCAGATAGAAAAACAAAGCGGAGATGGAAGACGGAAGACTTCTGAGATTAAACTGAGGTAGGAGCGAAGCAAAACTCACCTCATAAAGGCTAAAAAGATGATGAGCGCTAAGCTGACCACCCAACCAGCTTGAGCGAAGGCTTTGGGCATGGTCAGCGCTCCGGTTCCCACAATTAGGTTGAACATGTACACCAGCCCCACCTGCAGAGGAAATCATAGAAGACAGACACATAAAGCTGCGCTTCATTCTTTCCCCTACAACCTTATCATTTCACAGCTGAATCTGATTTCTCCACAGGTGATCGATTACCTTAAATGAATGATTTACATATTTAATGTCATTTTTTCAGAGATCAAAATACTGATGCAAAATCTCATGCACTAGAGTATCAGGTTGGTTTCTGCTGGAGGGAATAATGGGTCACTGGAGACAACTGGGCTAATTGGACAGCACTTACACTATCAGGTAGCCGAGTGCTTTAATGATTCAAGGCTTTCGCTTCCTGGAAAAAAAAAGCACATCTGACCAACAGAGCTGAAAAGTCATGCTGAAGTAAGCAGAGTCATGGAGTTACTAAACAAGCTGTCAAACTGAGTCCAGACCTTAAAGAGGCCTGGCATGAGTAAAAATTTAAAAAAAGAGGATGTAGAAGATCATTTAAGCTTCCTCTTTATTCATCCTCACACTTTCATGCTCATAACTTCTTCTTACAAATTCATTTGATAAGCTCTTTTCAATTCAACTTCCTTTGTTTTCAGTGTTTGTTCAAAGCAACAGTTGTCTCAAGGCACTTTATACGATGAGCATATCAGAAAGAACTCCAGTGATGACATGATCCACTTTGAACAGCACTTGGTGACAGAGGGGAGGAAGAACTTCCGTTGAACAGGAAGAGACCTTCAGCACAATCAGACTGAGAGATCATTCTTTAATGTGACTTATAACTTGTACGATTCAACTGAAAAGCCAACAAATCTTTTCAGGGCAAAACATAAAAAATAAAGAAAAAAATGTACAAGAAGCTGGTTGCTGGTGTGCACACCGTAAAACTAATACTTTGTTGAAACACCTTTTGCTTTGATTACAGCATTCAGTCTTTTTGGGTAGAAGTCTTGGCAATATTTGCCCACTCTTAATTGCTCCAAATCTATCTTTATGCACAAGGGGCATGAGGCTACCCCTTGGGCACAGTCCTCTTCAGGTCACCCCACAGACTTTCAATTGGATTCGGAGCTGGGTTCTGGTTGGACCAGTCCAAAACTTTCATTTTCTTCTGGTGAAGCCATTCTTTTGTTGATTTGGCTTTGTGCTCATGGCCACTGTCGTGCTGGAAAGGAAAATTGCTCTTCAGCTTTATATCAATCTGAAAGGTTTGGGCCAAAATTGACTCGTATTTGGAACTGTTCGTAAGTCCCTCCATATTGACTAAAGTCCAGTTCCAGCTGAAGAAAAACAAGCTCAAAGCATGATGCTGCCACCACCATGCCTCAATGTGGGTATGGTGTTCTTCTGGTGCTGCGCAGTGTTGTTTTTGAACATACCTTTTGGAATTGTGGTCAAAAAGTTTAGCCTTGGTTTAATAACACCATAACTCATTTTCCCACATGCTTTTGGGATACCTGATGTATTTTTTGCAAATTTTAGCCGGGCCTGGATGCTTTTTTTTGTAAGATAAGGCTTCCATCTTGCAACCCTACCCCATAGTGCAGACATATGGAGAATAAGGGAGATTGTTATCATATGTACTACAAAACCAGTACTTTCCAAAAATTCCTACAGCTCCTTCACTGATGCTGCAGGCCTCTTAGCAGCCCTCACTGTGTTCCATGATATATGTAATGCTGTGGAAATTTTTTGTGCCCTTCTCCTCACTGACGCCTTTAAAGCTTTGTCAGCTCTATGTGAGCCATGGCTTTTACTGTACGCTGTAACCATGTAACTGTCAGGAAAATCCTACTAGGGCAGCTAAACTTTATTTGAGTTTAATCAGGGTTGCTTTAATCGATGGCATGTGTGTACCCAAAAAGACTGAACGCTGTGATTAAAGCTAAAGGTGCTTCAACAAAGTATTAGTTGTAGGGTGTGCATACTTTTGCAACCAGCTTATTGTACATTTTTTATTTTTCCCCAAATAGCTTTGTTTGTATTTCAAGTGAACTTTACAGGTTACAGGTCACATTAAAAGGTAGAAAAGGTTTTGCTTCAATTTAACATGGTCTCATTTTTTTTTGCATCAGAAAAACGAGAACTGCACAGACTTTTTATATCCACTGTATATTTTTACAGAGCTCTTCCAGGTGGTTAAACACATACCTGGCCTTAAAAGGAACGCTGACTTTGAAGAATGCAACACCCTTCACTCCTACCAATCCTCACCCTACAGTAAGATAAACATGTATTCTGTAGAACCTTTTCAATCTGATCCCAGTGGTATTATACTCAAAGGAGGAAAACATACGGGACTTTATTCAAAATGAACTGAGGAGGCAAGAAGAGGGGGAAAAAAATCATTGGTGTCTGCTTTGCAACTGCCTCTTTATGCCAAATAAGAGGGAGAGCTCTGAGGTAAGCAAGGTGATCAAACTATCATTTTCTGATGAAACGGATTCCACTAACAGTATGTTCAGAGAGCAGCATCCACCGCCATTCTATACTCCTCCCCAACATTATTAGCCGGGTTAATTTCACGTAAACATGGCCCACAATTGCCAGTGGGAACTTCTAAAGTGTCTGTATAGTCAGAGAAACTGCACTGGTCTAACTTGCTGAACACTGAACTCTTACAGATTGCTGAACTGACTGAACATGCAGTCTGTGACTTCCTCTGTGATCACAGTCGTGACCTTTGGTTTGCTTTCACAGACTATGGTTTACTTTATATTTCTGGCCACTTCAGTAGGTACAAATTTTCAACTGCTCAGGTTGAACATTTGTTGGTGGTTCAACCTCCGCGCTTATGTTACAAGTGTTGCTGGAGCTTTATCCTCTTCAGACTTTATGCTCCTCCACATGTCATAGAAGTAGGTGAAGTTGTGCCAGAAATCTCTACTCTGCAACTGCTCATTGAGCAAATATCTAATCAGCCAGTCACAAGGGAGCAGCTCGATGCATTTAGACACGTGCACATGGTCACGACATCCTGCTGAAGTTTAAACCGAGCATCACAATGAGGAAGAAAGGGTGTCTGAAGTGACTTTGAACGTGTTGGTCTGAGTATTTCAGAAACTACTGATTTACTGGGATTTTGAGCCACAGCCATCTTTAGAGCTTACAGAGAATGATCTGGAAAATAGAAAATACCCAGTGAGTGGCAGTTCTGAGAGAAATTCCCAAGCTGATACAACAGGTTAAAAGAGAAGAGGCTGCTTGGAGTTTCTGGATTTCTGCTGTGACATTTGGATGGTGGGGTCAGAATTTGGCGTAAACAACATGAAAGCATGAATACATCCTGCCTCGTATCAGGGTGGTGCACTGGTGTGGAGGATAATTTCTTGGCACACTTTGGGCCCCTGAGCACCAACTGAGTAATGTTTGGGCAAGTGTCTATGTCAAATTTAGAATGCGCCAAACGGATAGAACAAAAACCTTGTATTAATGGGTGAATGAGCCTTATAGTAAAAAGCACGTCAAGTACTCTGAGTAGAAAGGTGCTATACAAGCAAATGTTTCTCCATTTAAAAGCCACAGACTGCTGACAATGTCCATCCCTTTACGATTACAGTGTAGCCAGCATCTTCTGATGGCTACTACCAGCAGGATAACGTACCATGTTACAAAGCTCAAATCATCTCAAACTGGTTTCTGGAACACGAGTTCACTGTACTCCAATGGCCTCCTCAGTCACCAGATCTCAATCCAATAAAGCACCTTCAGGACATGGCAGAAAGGGAGCTTTGTTTCATGGATGTACAGCTAACAAATCTGCAGCAACTGTGTGATGCCATCATGTCAGTATGGACCAAACTGTGAGCAATGTCTCCATCACCTTATTGAATCTATGCCACAAAGACTAAAGGCAGTTTTGAAGGTAAACATGGGGTCCAACCCAGTAAAAGCAACGTGTATCTAACAAATAGGCAGTGAGCGTATATTTCCTGTCTTTTATGACTGTTAAAGTAATTTTTCAATCACTATCTGAGGGCATTTACAGTAAAAAAAAAAAAAAACTGCTGACAGTGATTGTTTTTCACGTCACCTAAAATGAGCAGCATTTGTTTTTTTTTTTGATTCAACAAACGCATCACGAGAGAAGTGCCGATAACGCAGCCTATTTTGGAAGCCGTCTCTGTCCGTAAGCCCTTTCCCTCCTTTCCCATCTTATTGACTGGAAAGCTCTGAACAACATCACCTGCACTGCTTCCTATCAACAGAAAATCACAACCAAAAGCAGCCCAGTATGGCAGCCTTCACAGTTCAAAACGAGAATTAAGTGCTTGAGATTGTTAGATTAAAATATTTCATGCGCTTGGACTACTGCGCTTCAGTAGGAGCCATGATTTTTAGCACATAAAGTCCACAAGTTGAACTAGTCAAGGCTCTTTTTAAATATTAAAACAGAAAGCCGGAGTAAGTGTATGCTGCGTTATACTTACAAATGGGGAGTATGGTTCCCCTGTCTCTGTAATTCCACCTGCCATGGTTGACAGCTTAGGTTCTCACCTGGAGAGAGAGAAAAAAAAAAAACAGCTAGGTAGAAGAAGTCTGTTGATTTATCTGCATGATGACAGCAATCAAGTTTAATATGAAAGAAAAATAGGTTATAAGGGGAAAACAAGCCAGGAATTGTCATCCGAAGTGTTACATCTGTTCTTACTTGGATGGAAAAAGAACCCCGGTACCTTATCAGGCCATTTAGTAATTATTTTAATGCTGCCAACAAAGTACGAGCCCAATTCTAAAAAGGCTGGGACGTTCCGTATAAATAAAAATACAATGAAGCAAGGCCTTCCCTGAAAAACACGTCAGGGGACAATATGTTGCTCTAAAACCTGTATATACCTTTCAGCACTGATGGTTCCTTTACAGATGTGCAAGTTGCCAGTACCATAGGCACTAATGCACCCCCATACCATCAGAGAACTGAGTGCTGACAACAATCCAGATTGTTCCCTCTCCCTTTTAGTCCCGGGGGACACGGTGTCCATGATTTCCAAAAAGAAGTTTAAATTTTGATTCATCTGACCACAGAACAGTTTTCCACTTTGCCTCAGTCCATTTTAAATGAGCTCTGGACCAGAGAAGACGGCAGCATTTATGGATCATGTTCACATGATAGAGCTTTAACCTGTATTTGTGGATGGAACGGCCAACTGTGTTCATATACAGTGATTTGTGGAGCCCATGCAGTGATTTCCATGAGAGAATCATGTCTGTTCGTAATGCTGTGCTGCCTGAGGGCCTGAACATCACCAGCATCCAGTGTTGGTTTTCAGCCATGTTCTTTGTGCACAGAAATGTCTCCAGATTGTCTGAATCCTCTGATGATATTATGTACTGTAGATCAGGGGTCCCCAACCCCCGGTCCGTGGACCATTTGGTACCAGGCCGCAAAGAAAAAAATTTCGTGGTTAAAACGTTAGCTATTTTTTCCTTCTTCCGGATCTTATTTTGGAAAACGACTGTTTCTGCCATTGCCTCACTACCCGCACTTCACTCTGGAATGTTGTTTCACACATCAGTGACGCAAGCTAACCCTTCAAATAAAATAAGCCAAAAATAAAATTTACTGAAGAGCTTTTTTTCGGGACAGAACGAGCAAACGATTATTAGCAACACGACAGGACTGGAACTACACACTGCACAGGTCACGTACCTTCTCTATATAAAGTGTAATTGTTGCATTCAGATTACAGACTATGAACTGACATAGGTTTGTTATTGGAGCCCCGCCCCTCTACCTGGTCCACGGAAAAATTTTCATGCATGAAACCGTTCCCTGGTACAAAAAAGGTTGGGGACCACTGCTGTAGATGATGGACTATCCCCCTGTGGCGTAGCGGTTTACACATTCTCCTTACAAGCAAAAGGTCCCTGGTTCGATTTCAGGTGGGTACATAAGCCCCTCTCACCAGTGAGGGTTGCACTAGGAAGGGCATCTGGCATAAAACCTCTGCCGAATTACTAATGCAGATTAATCCGCTGTGGGAACCCCTCGGGGAGAATACAAGGGAGCAGCCGAAGGCACAATCAGATGATGGGATATTCACAGTTTCTGCAACTTTATGCTGACAAATTTTATTCTGAAATTGCTTCACAACTGGTAGACACACCTCTGTCCATCTTTACGTCTGAGACTCTGCCTCTCTAAGGTGCTCTTTTTATACCCAATCACGTCACTGTGATTATAAAGAAAGAAGAAGAAGAAGACCTACTTTAATAATACGAGCAGCCACCATTGCTATAGGCAAGCATTCAGGACACTTGAGGAAATGTTGCCAACCCAACCATTAACAACCTGATTGCACGCCTCCAGTGACTTTCCAACACAAGATAATGGTACACGTCTTAGATCCCCATTCCACTGGTGCAGATCGATGCCGTTTTGACCAGCTATTATCCGCAATACCGGGACTATGCCGGGAATGCAACGGGAATTGCGCATGATAAATGGCAGTTCAACGTCAGCAATGCCACCAATAAAATGTCTTTCATCGGCGGGTAACCGGGCATCGATCGAGAGTGCATCCTGAACTCCGTGGCAACGCGCCAGGGTCACAACGTGAATGCCGGCCTTTTGACAGGAATATAATGGAAATAGATCGTCAGGAACCCAATTTTCGCCATAATCGGCACTATTACGGCTCCAGTGGAATGGCACTCATAGTATTGAATTGGTGACAATGCTTAAACTTCATGGTTCAGCGTTTCCTTTGCTAACAAGGATTATGCCAATTTTCTCATCGTATGTCTTTCTATATTCCATACTTAATGATTCTACATAGTCTTTCTCCTTTTGCCTTTCCATGATTTTGATCACAAGTTGAATCCGATACCAAAACAGTTCAACACTCATGGGGGAGAGAAACAGCAGTGTATGTTAACAATGCTGGTGGCGCTGCTAAAGAAGTCACGTGACCAAAATGCGTGTCTGTGGGAACTATGTATAGGGAAATTACAATTCAGTTCACACAAACACTTTTGAGCTGTTACACTCTAGACACGCAGGAGGTGAACACAGGCTGCCAATCACAGGCACCAGAGAGCGCAACATGGGGGTTCGGTGCCTTGCTCAAGGGCAACTCCACTCCAACCTCCAATCCAGCTCCAGGGGTCTTGACCTCCAGGGCCAGTCAGGTCTTGAACCAGCTACCCTCACAAACCCTCTGGTGTCAAATCGAGTCTCCCAACACACTGAGCCACTGCCCCCAAAAGAGCAATTAACTGCCAATTAACGTCATTAGCTCCTCCAGCTGACACTTCTGACTTTACCAGCCTTTTGTTGCCCTCATCCCAACTTTTTTGAGACGTGTTGCTGCCATCAAATCCAAGATGAACTAGTATTTTTCATGAAACAGTAAAAAGGTTCACTTTCAGCATCTGACATGTTGTCTTCGGACTCAAGACGTGTGTGAACTTTTAAAACACCCAGTTAAAATCGGCCTGGAAATGATCTCCTGCACAGACTCAGCACACTGGCTCTTCTTAATGCACTCTGTTGTGCAGCTGAGCCCCCCCAGGCTGGCTGCAGTGGTCTCGGCCGGCTTACATTCGCTCCGTCAGACCATCACGTACAAAAAGGTGGAAACCAGTCATACGATCCCGCAGCGAGCAGCTGTCATTAGAGCAAATGAAAGTAAACAGAGCTCACCTCCCTCCTTTCCGGTCTGTGTTGCTAACTTAGCTGCGATGCTAGGGGGATGCTCCCGAACCAAATCCGCACTCGGCAGCCGAAAAAAGCGCGAGCTTGCCCGCCACCCAGCATGGGCCGCTTCGCCTTTGAATAACAGGCTGGCGGTCGGCGCACAACTGTGACCGAAAACACGTTTCCAGACGCGAGCAGGACTCGAACTACAGCCGTCAACTCACCGACCAGCTGACCCGCTCCGCGTAAGCAGTCAACATGAAACTGCCGCTCGTCGCGAACGCACGCTTCTCTGCGTACTTTCAAAGTAAAGGCTTCTCTAGCCTCAATGTACCGCAATCAGCCGGTTGGTGAAAAATAACACTTTTATTTTGAAATTTTTCACTTCTTATTACTGACAACTTAACGCTCCTGTAATAAAATCACGGGGCTCACTCAAATCACATTGTGAGCGCATGTTTTACTGTTTAATATTAGTTATAAGTATAACTTATTACTTATAGTACCATTCAGTCGTCCCTGCATTGCATTTTAAAGAGACAGCAGCTGTTTCTATATGTTTCACCCCGCCTCTCCGTGCTGCCGGGGTCCACAACAGGAGCGCCTCTTCTCCCAGCATGTCCTATCATATGACACGTCCACATGTCACATGACCCGCACACCTGTCTGTGCCATAAAGGGTTAAATGTGCTCGCTTCAGCTCACAGCAAAATACCAACAAATCTTTGAACAGGAAGTGAAATCCTCCCGTCTGGTTGTTTGTTTTACTGCCAACTGAAGAAGCAGTTTCAGGTTAGTCAGACTTGGTGCCCAAACGCCACACCTGTGCAACAACACCCCATAATAATCAGGTTTATTGGAGAAGCCAAGCTGCAGTAGAGTTAGGGTGTTTGCCAGTTAAGATCCAAATACCTGGGATCAACCATCCACAGCAGACAGAGCACAAGAGAGGGGAAAAGCGAGTGCAGGCAGGGTGGAGTGGGGTGGAGATGAGCGTCAGGGGTGCTTTATAATAGAAGGATAGCAGCAAGAGTGAAAGGGGGTCATAACCAATTTTTGATTTCTGAGCTAGTTAGAACTGTTTTTGCCTAGTTGTACTGCATTTTCAATTTTATTTATACGTTTCAATTAATCAGCCCATTTTTCTTTGCAAAACCTAAAGAAATTAGGCGCGACTTGAGACTTTTGCACATTACTGTAGCAGATTCACAAAAGAAAATAAAAATCTTTTATTTGGCTAAGCACAAAGTCCACAACATACAATAAAAACACATAAACCAGCAGTTAAGGGAAGACAGTCAGAGAACGCAAAAGTAGGATGTGACAAAGGGAGAGATGAGACAATAAATATTCTGTAATTAGGAATCAGAAACAGGAGTGCAATCAGACATAGGTGTATCAACACAGGTGACACCATAAGACAGCCAGGAAGTAATATTGGACACGAGACACAAACAAAACAACTGTAAAAGTAAAACAGGAAATAACCACAAAACAAATACAAGATGAGAAGAGAAGATTCACGTTAAATATGATAACAGAGATGAAGGAAGCAGACAGGGAAACGTGGGGAGAGATAACAAAAGAACCACAACAACACAATTTCACAAGAACTAAAACTCAAAATCACAAAAACTAAAACTCCACATCACTCTAGTGACAATGAAATCAAAACAAGAACCAGAATTTAAAACTATAACAAGAAAGAAGCTCAGCGTGGTGAGGCTAACAGTGGAAACAACGCGGGAATCCAAAACTCATAAGCAACACAAAACCCTGGGATCATGACATATAGAACACTAGGTTGTAAAACTTCAAATCCCATCAGAGTGCATGTCTCAGAAAGTATCCCACTGCTCTCTCTGTTGCATGTCTGTGAGCATGCAGAAGAGTTTACTGGTTACTAACTTGTGTGCTGATATTTGCCATTTTAGTGTCAAAGTGAGAATCTGACACCACTTGACAACTGGTGGTGCAAAATACAATATATGGACAAATGTATCGGGCCACACCTTTTAATCATTCAGTTCAGGTGTTTCATTTAAGTCCCAAAGGCAATGGGCCCTTTAAGCCAGCTTTCTTCTGATTGGCCACCCCTTGCAAACACAAAATTTGAACGTCAGGTAGGTGGGGCTTCAGGCCTGAGATGACCATGTTAGGGTTATCCCTGTAACAGATCAAAGGTGAGTAAAAAAAACAATCTGAAAGTGTTTAGAGAAGTCTTAGGCTTGAGCTAGTGGCTCATAGTGATTATAGTGATATATAAACTGAGCTTTCTTGCTGAATTCATATGGACGGGATACTAGTGGGTGGCGGTAATGCACTATTTTGTTGTTTGCCAACCGCCAATAAAATTTATGAGAAGATCAAGAATTTGTGTGTTTCATTCTGTCCCATTACCACAAATGTAGAAAATCAAGCAGCTAGCCATGCCGACTGACTTTGCCAAAATTTGTGAAAGAATGGATTGTTCTAAAGCGCTCAGTGAATTTCAGTGTGGTACTGTAGTAGGATGCCACTGCAGTGTCAGCTGATGAAATTTCTTCCTTCCAAGATATTCCACAATCAACTGTTTTTAGGAACCACAGCAACTCAGCCAGTGGCAGACCGTGTGAAGTTACAGAGCGGGATTGCCAAGTGTTGAGGCACATAGTTTTCATAGTTTCATAGTTTTCAAGAGCTCCAAACATCCACTGGTATTAATATCAGCACAAACACTGTGTAGTAGGAACTACACAGCTTGAATTTTTATGGTCAAGCAACCACATGCAAGCCTTAAATCACCAAGCACAATGTCAAGCATCAGATTGATGCTGGCCCTGGACTCTGGAGCAGTGGAAATCTGTTCTATAGAATGACCAATCGCACGTCTTTATTTGGAAGTCTGATGGACGAGTCTGGGTTTGGCAAATGCCAGGAGATCATTACCTGCTTGACTTTTTGGTGGAGGAGGGTTAATGCTGTGGGGTTGTTTTTCTGGGGTTGGCCTGGGCCCTTTATTTCTGGTGAAGGAAAATTTTAATTATATGCTTCCGACTATGTGGGAACAGTTTGGGAAGGCCCTTCTCTGTTCCAGCATGTCTGTGCTCCAGTGCACAAAGCAAGCTCCATGAAGGCATGATCTTCTTCTTCTTCTTGTAAATTTTATTGGCGGTTGGCAAATGGCAAAATAGTGCATTACCGCCACCAACTAGTATCCCGTCCGCCCGTGTCATCCTTGCGCAGGGCCCGTGGCCCTGGCGTCATCAGCCAAGGCTGCGGGCCCTTTTTCATTACCAAAAATTGCACCGGAGCCTGAACGAGTTGTTGTTGTCGTTGTTGTAGTAAATTTTATTGGCGGTTGGCAAACAGCAAGGTGCATCACCGCCACCAACTGGTATGGATTGTGGACCGGAACGTCGCTCAAAAACACTCAAATCCTCCCAAACAACTTACTCTGCCTTAAAAACTGGAATAAAGCCTGATCGCTTTCACTTCTTGAATCCTCCTGCAGTATCTCAACAAGATCCAGCCTCACCTTCATGCCACTAAGGTCTTGGATCAGTTGCCTTCTCTCCACCTGATACTTCTGACAGTGTACTATAACATGTTCTGTATTTTCCTCCTCTCCACAGTAATCACATTTCCCTGTATTATATTTTCCTATCATGAATAGTGTAGTGTTCAAACCAGTATGCCCAAGTCTTAGTCTGGATATGACCACCTCCTCTCCCCGATTCCCTCTTGCGCTTCTCATTTCTCCTACTCTCCTTTGAATTTTATACAACCATCGTCCCGTCCTTCCTTCTTCCCATTGTTTTTGCCATCTTTCCTTCATTTCTCACCTTATGATGCTGTTTATCTCTGATTGACTGAAATTATTATTCAGGTCAACTAACAATTTTTTTGTGGCTCCCTTCGCAACCATATCTGCAATTTCATTCCCCTACTACTACAGTCCCTGTGTTTATTTGCGCTTTCCCTACTTCATGTTCTAAACATAGTGCCGGATCCATTGTATTTCTCCCTCCTCTAATGCCACTTTGATGTTTAGATATGCATCCTTTATTTTCCACATAGTACATTAATCTTTCATTTATCATTCGCTCCATTATTTTACAGATGTTAGATGTTAAAGCTATCGGTCTGTAATTTCCTGGGTTTGTACCATCTTTCCCTGGTTTACGTATGGGCACCACTACTGCCTCCTTCCAGCTTTGCGGCAGTTTCCCACCCTCCCAAACTCTGTTATATAACTCTAGCAAAAGGTCTTTAGCTGATTCACTAAGATGGTTTATCATGTTATAACAAACCTGATCTTTTCCCGGTCCTGATAATTTGGATTTCCAAAGAGCTAAATTCAACGCTGTCTTTGTAAAAGGTATATTTAATAAATCATCTGTATCTTCTACCTATTGTGTTAGCGGCGACCGTGGTGCAAAGGTAGAGTGGTCGACCTCTGATCAGTTGATTGCAGGTTCGATTCCCGCTCTGCTGGCCCATGTGTCGATGTGTCCTTGGGCAAGACACTTAACCCCGTGTTGCTCCCGATGGCTTGGTTAGCGCCTTGCATGGCAGCTC
>VUQH01090268.1:0-12622 GCA_015106775.1 Etroplus canarensis | reverse complement strand
TCTGCAAACATCATAGTCCACGGAGACTCCTGCCTGACCTCATCTGTCAATCTGCCCATCCCCACTGCAAACAAGAAGGGGCTCAGAGCTGATCCCTGATGTAATCCCACCCCCACCTTGAATCCATTTGTCACTCCTACTGCACACCTCACCACTGTCTCACTGTCCTCATACATGTCCTGTATCACCTTCACATACTTCTCTGCCACTCCCGACTTCCTCATACAATTCCACACTTCCTCTCTTGGCACCCTATAATATGCTTTCTCAAGATCCACAAAGACACAGTGCAACTCTTTCTGACCTTCTCTATACTTCTCCATCAACACTCTCAAAGCAAACATTGCATCTGTCATAAATCTGAGTCACATATGGGCAAAAAAAGTCAGATTTGGACTACTTTGCCTGCAGTGTGAACATAGCCTTTGTTTTGGTGTCTGATTCACTCCCTATGTCCTCCCAGCCAGTTTCTGACAGCCTGTTAACTCTGAAAATTCTGTACGTCTGGACTTTACCAAAATAAAGGCTCACTTTTTGTTCACTGGATGTGCCTCCTGTGTCTGCATATGGGTCCTCTAACACTTCGCCAATACATGAGAAGTGGTTGTAAAATGAAAAATGAAAAATGATCTTAAGCACAATTTGATGATCCCTGTGTGCAGGTTTCACTGAAATCTAACCAGTATTCTAGGAGGAGTAGCAATTAGAGACAATGGTTGCCTTGCCATGGCATTAGCTCATTTGGATGAGCTAACAAGAAGTCAAATGGCAAATCTGTGTGAAAAATCAAAATGCACTTTAAAGAAATGAAAATAAAGAAAAGGTCCGTATTAATAAAAAACAGGAATACGCAAACTAAGTCAAACTAACCCGAGGCTGGGTTTAAAAATAAATCAACTACTGAGCTTCTTTCTGGAAAAATCTATAATATATGACCCCATATAAAAATGACTTTATAAGTTTAATCTTGCCAGCTATCAAAATAAAAATCACAATGTAAGAAAGTGGAAATGTATTTTAATATATCTGCAGTAACAAAGTATAAAAGCTGCTTTCTCACTAAGACTGGTACTATTTGCTTTTTTGTAATAAACAAAGAATTTAATCTTTAGTCTAGGACTCAGCTCTCAGATTTCATCTATGCTTTGATGTTAATAAGCCAATAAGCAGTGCTCAGACCACCTGTGGAGGATATTGTTGCTAAAAAAACGAATGCATGCCCCCCCTTATTAATTAAAATCTGATAGCCTGCTATGTTTGCTAATGAAAGTGTACACTGGGCAGGGGTTTTTTATTAATTAGCTTTGAGTCACAGACTAATGAGCTTCGGACAGTACATCAGAATCAGCATCAGAATGAGAATACTTTATTAACCCCCGGAGGGAAATTACTTAAGTTGCAGACACTACGTTAAATATACATAAATATTAATATAACAGATAAATATAAATATATGTACATATATATGTACATCTATGTGTGTCCAGTGCAGTACTGACAGGCTAAGAGAAAGTAGATGCAACAGTGTTTTCAAGATAGGAAAAAAGAAAAGTGTGTCCTGGCTGTGATTGCTTTCAAGATTATTTAAAGAGGACATAAGCAGAAATGTGATAAACGCTGTGTGAATTTTATTCAGTTTGCAAGGTTTATACCCATATTTTGCTAATCTCACTCCTGCCTCTTTCTATGAGGCTTCTCTATATATGTTTAGCAATTGGCTCTTTTGCCTCTTGTTTCCATTGCCGTGAAGGATCCACTGGACTCCTGTGGTGACGTGACAATTTTGACCGCACCAAAATAACAATGGAGAGAATTTCGGTTTTGTACTGTAACCTCTGGTTTCATAAGCAAAGCAGCTTCCTGCTGCTTTGCTTTTCCTTGTGTTTGACTTTAATCATTAACAGTGGAATTTAATATCGGTTTGTTAAGTAACGATGCTTTCTGGCTGAAGTGCTCATCTTTTTGTACTGCTGTGCTGGTACTTGTTTTTGAAAAGGCACTGTCATGCTGCATAAAATATAAATAAAAACACAATGCAATTATTTGAACATTTCATAAACCCATATATTTACAGAAGAACTTAGGAAAAAAGTCAAATGATAACACTGAAACATTTTACAATTTCATGAAAAATACTAGCTCATCTTGAATTAGTCTTGAAACATGTCTGTAAAAAGTTTGGACAGGGCTGTGTTTACCACTGTGTAGCATCCTCTCTTCTATTAATAATTCAGTTCAATTCAATTCAAATGTATTTATATAGCACCAAATCACAACACAAATTACCTCAAGGCGCTTTACACTGTAAGGTAAAGATCCTGCAGTCTTAGAGAGAAAATCCCAACAATCAGACGACTGTGGGAAGGAAGAACTCCCTTTTGGGGGCGAGGGGAGAGAGAAGAAAGAAAGGGGAGCAAAGAGAGACAGACTATGGGAGAGAGACATTTAATGACATGCAGCAGTAGCAAATCAAACATGACTGAACCAGCGGCATTGGATAAATGCTGACAGTTACAGAATACTGTGAAGTCGTCGTTGGATACTCTATCCATCCACCTGATTTTAAGCATGTGTCGTAGACACCAATGGTCAAAAACCGTGAGTTTCCAAAGATCTTCCACTCAAAGGGGCCAGGTCTCACAAGCAAACGTCAGTACAGAATGGACAGCTGCTTTGTACACTCTGAGTTTCATAGTAAGGCTTGTCAGGACTTCATCCTGAATCTGGTCAGTTGGGAGAATAACGCATCCCAAATAGTTGAAGGATGCCACCTGTCCAATTTCCTCTCCATTGACTGAAACACGTGTAGCTGGTACATCTTGGCTCATGCTGAAGAACTTCATCTTACCAGTAGCGATTTCTAAGTGACACATATTGGCTTATGAGAGCCAGGACTGCTTGTAGTTATGAGAGGGTATTGCTCAAAACAACAATATCATTGGCGTATACCAGTTTAGTTTACTACGTGGTTGGACTAAGCTGAACGCCTCCATAATAGTGAAGGTACGTGATGACTCACTTCCGGTTCTGAAAAAAAAAAACATAAACAACTCCGATGGGTCCTTCTGACAGTCGTATAAAAATCACTTTTAGGTCTGCTAACGTATTGTATATTTGAATATAGTTTTTTCATATAGTTATATTAATTGGTCATCAATAAGTCATTAGTTTAAATGTTAGTCGGAGGGGAAATACGGCCCGTGAGTACGCTGCATGCAGCTGTACCTGCATGCATGTTTTGGGACATGTGCAGAAGTGGACAGTATGTCACACTTTTTGTAAGAAGGCGTGGCTTCTGGGAGAAAAGCAGATGGAACTATTAAAGATGTAATGATGTGTTTTTATTGTATTAACTACAGACAGCACTGTAATTCAGTAGCCATTTCATACAGATGCACAATAACTGTTGAGCAGGACGTAACCTCATCTGATCAACATAGCCTGGCCAGGATTTACACACATTTACACAACTTACTACACAACAAATATTTCCGAATTTGAGCTGCCCTTGAACCAAATTTTCTGGTACATTTAAATTTGATTATTATTACTGCCCAACATAAAAAATTCATCAAACACCAATATTTCCAAAATGGTCTGTTTCAGCTATAAATGAACATTACAATTATTACTTTTTCTAACAGTAAACAAGTTACTGGGCCTTAAAAGTATACAGTTTGTGCTTTAAAAGTCTGTAATTGACAATATTTCATTATGGAAAGAAGGGAACTTCCATCAAACACAAGTAATCAAATGATTTATGGTGCAGCCATACTGAAAAGATGCCACTGACAGTCCAGAAATATGAACAATGAATGCGTGGGGTCACGAAGTAAATACAATAAACAGAGGAGCCGTGTAACACGACACGTTTCACAGGGATCCAGAAAGATCCATCAGGCTTCTGACACTTCACTGCTTGGATCCAGGCAGTCCTCCTCGCCCTCTGAGCTGGAAAACAATGGAAGGACACTTTGTGTGTTGCAGCCAAACGCTCCACAATAGTGCAACATTATATTTAATTTCAACACAAAACTCTGTACTGCTCAATGCACTGAAATAGCATTGCTTAGTGTTGGTGTACCCACGTTAGCAACAAGACGGTACCGGAAGTACACACTGCGCTGGTCACGTACCGTTTCTATCATGGCAGGCCTGCTCCGCTGGCTGTCTGATGGGACATCGGGAGGCCTCTCAAATGCTGTGTCAGTTTTCATCCACTGTGACACACTACACAGGTTGGTCAACTGATGTTCACAAACCCTTTTTTGTTCCAAACCCAAAGCAACACCATACTTTGAACAGGTACTGGGCCATAATCATATTGCTATCATGCAGTCTCAACCTGACATATGGGTACTTCACTGTTTTTTGGCATTTAGGAACTGAAGGAGAATTTGCATCAGGCTAATTACATCAGACCTAAAAGTGCATTAGAGACAGGTTGCATGATTTACTGTACATACATCTAATTGCCATTGGACAAACACGGCAGGATACAAACAAAATGACAACATTTTTTAGGTCTTTATTTACATTATCCACTTATAACCCAGCCACGGGGGCCCACAGGCCAGTGTGCTCCTGGTGCCGGTCCCAAGCTGGGGTAAAAAGGGAGGGTTGCATCAGGAAGGGCATCCGGTGTAAAAACTTTGCCAAATCAAATATGTGGATTCATAACAATGATCCGCTGTGGCGACCCCTAATGGGAGCAGCCGAAAGAAGAAGAAGAAGAAGATTTACATTATCCACTTACATTTTCAAATTTCACAATTTAAATTTGACAGCTTTAAAATGTACCATACAGCTGTATTATCAAATCTGTAAGATCAACGTATCTACATTCTGTGTCCTTAAGTGTAGCAGGATTCTTGGGCACGTATGTAAGCTTGGCATCACACCACAATGCAGCATACTGCAGCAGGAGAAGGTCAGCGCTGTTTATATGCCACACTTTCAGGTAGGAGCACGATCAGGTGTCAGCCAACAGCTGGAGAGTACTGGAAAATGTACATCGGGACTGAAAAGTGCATCTGTAACAAGTTAACGTGTGATAATCTATTCTGTCTTTTATCTTAGAAACTGAGGAGTTGCTGCAGAGGGTTAAGTGCTGGGTAGCTCGCCCTTGCTGCATCTGGGTTACTATTGAGCTAATTATAAGTGCTTTGCTGGTATCCCAGGTGTAAATCAGCTCCTCATTAAATTGCTAGCATTAAAACCAGCAGAACTCTGGGCCCCAGACTGTAGTGTTGCAACAGACATTGCAAGAAGATTAAAAACGAACTAGATCTTTTATACTCACATCCCCAAACATTGTATACCCACTCTTCATTTAACTCTAGTGGTAACCACCATAGCTCTGGTTTTACTTCTCAACATTTATCCATCCAGAACAATGTTCAAAGCATTAATAGAAGCAATGTCACTGTTACTGTTGATAATACGCAACACACAGGCTTCATTGGACATTTTATAAAGCCTGATTCATTATTCCTTAATCTCAGCAAGAACAGCACCAAATATATGGGATTTCCACATGGCTAGACATCACTAGAGGCTGTATATAAAAGACAGATGTAGCCTCTGGGTCTGATGGAGCCAATCTGGAAGTGCCTGAAATCTGCATTATGTCAGCTATCCAGTAAGGAGGTGACTCGTCTATGAGAAAATTACACTACTTCTTGACTTATGACCTCAGTAAGCAGATTCCTAAATAGTTGATGCTCTCAATCACTAGTTTCAAGTTGTTTTCATTCAGTGTAATGGCTGGATCACTAGCTCACCTGGCTCATGACTCCTCACAACTCATAGGTTATTGCATTGTGTGAAGTAGAGATTCTTGTGAAAATGGAAAAGTGTCTGTGAAATGACTGAAGAGCTCACTGAATTCCAGTGTGGTACTATAATAGGAACGTATCATTGCAACAGTTGGTGAAATGAGTTCCCGTCTTTGATAGTGAGAGCAACCACAGCAACTCAGGCATGAAGAGGCACACCACGTAAAGTTAGAGAGTGGACTCATCGAGTTCTGAGGCGCATACTGCATAAAAGCTGCTGAGTCAATAACTGTTGAGTTCCGAACCTCCTCTGGCATTAACATCAGTACAAAAACTTTGCACGGGGAGCTTCATATCATGGGTTTCCATATCCGAGCAGCTGCATATAAGCCTGACATCACTAAGCACAATGCCAAGCATTGGATGGAATCACCACTGGCCTCTGCTGGAGCAGTGGAAACATGTTCTGTCCAGTGATGAATCATGCTTCTCTATCTGGCAGTCTGATGGATGAGTCTGGGTTTGGTGAATGCAATGAGAACATTACCTTTCTGACTGCATTGTGCCAACTGTAAAATTTGGTGGAGGAGGGATCATGCTATGTGTTTGTTTTTTGTGGTTGGCCTGGGCCCCTTAGTTCCAGTGAAGGAAAATCTTAATGTTTCAGCTTACCAAGACATTTGGGACAATTCTATGCTTCCCATTTTGTGGTAACAGTTTGGAGAAGGCTGTTTTTGTTGCACTGTGACTGTGCTTCTTTGCATAAAGCAAGATCCACAAACTCACTGTTGGATGAGTTTGGAGTGCAATAATTTGAGTGGCTCACACAGAGTCCTGACCTCAACCCCATCAAATGCCTTTAGGAAGAACTACAGTTTTCGAGCCAAGCCTTCTCAGCTTATGACAACGTCTGAACTTCCAAATGCTCTTCTGGCTGCATGTGCAAAAAATTCCCACAGACACACTCCAAAATCTTGTAGAAAGCCTTCCCAAAAGAATAGAAGCTGTTATATCTGAACAAGGGGATCCAATCTGCAATAATACCAAAGGATTTATAATGTTATGTCACAAAAGCACCTGTAGTTGTAATTTGTAAGTAGCCCAATAATTAACCATAAAGTATTTTCTTTTTGGTGTATTTCTACCACCTGTAAGAAAAGAACTATTGATGACATTACAATCCACACCAATACTATGAGGAGCAGCGATTCAGGTAAAAATGGAAAATGACCTTTAGCCCAGTTTTGGTTAAAACTCATGAGGTGATTATTGTGTCTGAGTCTGATTAAATTTTGACCAATAATATGGGATGAGTAGCACCCCATAGTCTTGGTCCTATACTATAGATGGTCAGTAGTAGCAGGATGAATTGTAGATAGGCGGATACCTCGCCATTGCATGAGAATATACAGTAAGTCCTTTGGCTGGATGGGCTAAAATCCCAGATGGCAAAATTCCAAAATGCTAGTCAAGGATTCAGAACAGGACTTCAAAAACCAATGGGTGATGCCACGTGATTGCATCCATCTTTTATTACAGTCTATGGAGATCACTGAGTTAGATAGGAAAATGGATTATTGTTTTGACAAATGAAACATGCACACATGAAAATGCGCATACATATGAGTGACACTGATTGTTTCCCTACTTCATAGATGAGCAAATGATGATGATGACTCTCCTGTCATAAACATAATGTAATGGAAATGTAAACACTAAAGAATGTAAACTTGCACAGTTAAGTCAGGCTTCATATGCCTCCAGAAATCTCCAGTATTTTATCCCTCACTCCAAAGTCTGCCATATACTGTTTTAAATGCTGTGCAATAATATGGACACTAAACCCTTTCACTGTCACCAGTAAGTCTAAGAAGCCAGTTAATATTATATGAACTGTTAAAATAGCCACATAAACCACACATGAAGAGTAGCTTCTTATTTATAAAAGTTTGTGCTTCAGTTTACACTTCTCTTTCACTATCTGCACTCTGAATTGTAAAGACTATGGGGAAATTCTTGTTCAGCTCTGAGCTGTCAGTAACAGCTATGTTTCCATTTCTGTATACTTGTACATGATGTTTACTAAATGACTGCATTGGACTGATGGTTTGGGCTACATGCTTTCTTAAAATGACCTGTCGGTCTAACACCTACTTCAAAATAACACTGTGCTCATAAACAAGTGTTAACATGCTCTGCTGTGCTTACTACAGTACAACACCCACGTGATTTTAATTCGAGCAACCCTTTTATACAGGTCTCTCACACATCACAGAGAATTCTCACATCAGACATAGAAGATACAGAGTGAGAAAGCCCAAAGAAGTGCAAGTGAGCATGAGAAAAACAAATGAAATCAGCACAGCGAGAGGGAACTTTCAGATTCTTCAAGGAAAAACACATGTGCATTATATCATTTTTACCATTACAAGCTGCCAAAATGACTCTCGTGTATGAACTGAAGCGTTGTAAATCAAGCAAACTTAGAGTCATGTGAAAAAGTTTTCACAGGCCTCTATGCAAATCTGTGAGATACTAGCTACATCTCATGATTCACTTGTATGTAGAACCACCTTTTTGCCGCAATAACTTGAAGTAATGGCATTCTGTGAGACTTTCTGTCTCTCACATTGTTTTGTTTTTTATTGTCTTTTTCAAAGTTTTTCACAAACAAATTACATTTACACATTACACACACATACCCTTGCATCATCTTTCAATTCAAATAAACATAATGAAATTGGACTAATTAACAAATTAAGGAGGAAAATAAAATTTAAAATAAAAAAAAATAAAAATTAAGTTAATTAAAAGGAAAAAAGGAAAAAAGGAAAAAGAGGGGGGCTACATTTTACAGCTTTTGCAAATCATTTTCAGAAAAATCTAGCACTTTCATTTGTCATGATGCTCTCACATCATTATAGAGGAATTTTGGTCCACTCTTCTCTACAGAATTGCTTCAGTTCATTGAAGTTTGCAGACATTTGTTCATGCACAGCTCTTTTAAGGTCCCGCCACCCATTTCATTTGGGTTAAAGTCTGGACTTCGCTGCTGTGCTTGGGATCATTGTCACCCCCTCCGCAAAAGGTGCCTAACAGTATGTCATGAGGTGTTTTTGATGATATGTTGTGTTTGTTTTTCAACAAACATGGCGCTGTTAATTAGTTTTCTTCTGGCAACACTTCCAAACTCTTCCAAACAAGCCATATTTGTTCAGCATTTTTGTAATTTTACTGTCATGAACTTTAACATTTAACATGTTTAACTGAGGCCTGAAGAGTCTGAGATGTAGTTCATAGGTTTTTTGCGATTTCTCTGAACATTGTGCGGTCTGAACTTCATGCTGATTTGATGGGACGTCCAATCCTGGGAAGATTGTGGCATTGTGTTAACACACACCTGAATGCTGCAGATCAGAAAACTGCTTTACAGAGGTGGACACACTGGCTGAGAATCAATTAATTGAGTGCATTTGATCAGCAACATCTGGCTGGTACTTGCCTTCTTAATTCCTATGGAAGCAGTTAGGGTGTACTAAATTTTTCACAAGACTGCAAATTAATCTTTATGGCATTTCTATCCTCCATTTGATTGGTTTTTTTAAGAAAAAAATCATATTTACCAGGAAGTCCCATTTAGATCAAAATCTCTTACACAAGAGACCTGGTCAAAGTAGCAGCCATAAATTTTAATAATTGTACATGTTGTATGCTACAACATTAAATATCACTGTGAAACAGCATTTGTCTTTTGTCTGGAACATAATTACTACTATAAAACACTGATAAGGACTCTTACATTAACTATATTAACATTGGTGATAGCTAGTAATCATTCTTGACAGCTAGATGATCATTTTTCTGGTTGTGCTGCAATACAGCATATGGGTTCCTTCAATATATTCAAAGGAACATGACTCATCTCTTTTGATTGATGAGCTTTTATGCTGGAAATATTGGCTCTGAACTCTGGGCACGCAATTCATTTTCGTAATAAATGTTTCAATCTTGGGCAACTATTATATATATTATCTGTAAGGTGGATTTCCATGAAACAGACCGTTCTCGTCTTTAATTTAAAGTTTTATGCATGTGGGTTGCATCTTTGATGGTTGTCTGCAAAGCCTCATCTTAAGAGTGTGTGCAGTCACAGAGTCTCTCTCGATCAGTGTGTCAGCAGCTAATATGAAACCTGGAAACATTTCTGACAGATGAAGATCAACTCATCAAGTCAACAAAAAAACTGGGCTCTATTGTTTTCCACTCTGTGTGCTGATGAGTGGAAAACAAATGCATGCCATAAGAAGCCCAAAGCAGAATTAATGACAATGACCTGTAGTCCCAAAAAACTCAGTACATGCTCTGTTAGCCTTGTGGTATTGAACAAAGACTGCCTGGGCTTTGCTTCATTATGTCTACTCCAACAGGGGGAAAACAGACTCCCAACTTGGGCTCAATAACAGAATGAGGTCTGAAGTGTCCCATTCATTATCCCATTTAGTGCTCAAAATTGAAAAAAGAAATCAATCAGTCCTCAATTCTGGCACAACTGAGAAAAGTCTCTTGATCAACGAGGGGTTTCTTATCTGTAAACAATCCTGTTTAGGCTTTTATTGGGTCTGAAAATGGGATGTGCTTTGGGCCAGCCTTATAATGTTTACCGCTAAATCAGTACTGTTTGCTCCAACACGATTTGCTTGATTTAACATCAGAGTAACAGTCATCATTACATCAACGATCAATAACTGATTACTGTGCGTCTCCTCACTCTTAACTATTCTGAAAAACAGCAAGTGGTGGTTTGTCTTTAGCCACAATAGAAGCCTTGCTTTTATTTTAAGACAACAATGTCTGTTGGTCTGTTGCCATCACTTTGGCTCGGACTGAACTGTCTCTGCTTTTGTGCTTCGGCATAAATACTAATTTTTTATGATCTCAGCTTAACCATTTTCCATGAGATAATGTTGAGTGCTTTGGGCCTTAACAGCTGCTGGGTGGATTACTAGCAACACATTCATATACAGAATGAAATACATACAATTTGGTGAGCTGTACATTAAGTGACAAACTTCTAACTTTTCTAACTTGGCCTAATGAGAATATGAACATGGTAACTATGTTACGTTGCTGAGGGTTAGTCTTTAAGCCTTTGTTTGCCTATTAATATGCTGATGTTAACCAGAGTTCAAATATTTTTGTGTTTGTTTTTATTTCCTTTTTATTTTCTGTTTTCTATTCAGTTACATTTCCTGAGTGTTTTGCCTTATTTCAGTTTTGTTTTTATTATTTAAAATGTTTAGTTTTTTATAGTTGGCCACTTCGTGCATTTATTACTTCTACAGGTAGGCTTGACTGTTGTAATTCATTCTAAAAGCTCCATGAAACACCTTCAGTTGATCCAAAATGCTGCAGCAAGAGTCCTGACAGGGACTAGAAAAAGACCATATGTCCCCTATAATGACTTCTCTTCACTCACTCCTTGTCAAATCAAGAACTGAATTTAAAATCCTTCTCTATACACTCAAAGTCTTGAATAATCAGGCAGCAGCCTATCTTAAAGCCCAACAGAGCACTTTACTCTCACACTGCAGTCTTTTTCTAAATGTTAGATCAAGTGACCCTGAACCATCCCTTAGCTATGCTGGCAGACCTCCAGTGATGTACTGATCATTTCTTCCTCTTTTCACCTCTCATACCACAACTGTTTCTCATTAAATTTTGTCTTCCCTTTCCCATATGGTTTGTTGTTTTATGTCTGTACTCTTTGTTTCCTCTTTTTTTTCCTCACCCCCATCCGGTCAAGGAAAATTCGAATTCAAAGAACTTTATTTGTCCCCAGGGGGCAATTAAAAAATGGCCCCTCCCTGAGCCTTGTTCTGCTGGAGGTCTCTTCCTGTTGAAAGGACGTTCTTCCTTTCCACCATCGCCAAGTGCGTGCTCATAAGGGATCATCTTGTTGATTTTTTCTCTCAAATGTTGTAGAGTTTTTATCTTATAGTATAAGTTTAATTTAAATTTCATTCATTAGATACCCCTTGCTAGTACTGGACTGGACCTCCTTTTGCCTTTAAAACTGCCTTAGTTCTTTGTAGCATAGATTCAACATGTCATGAATTGCAAGACTCCAAACAGAAAATGAAGGCAAACCTTTATTGTCGGTGGGCAGTAGAAGTCCAGGAATGGTTGGAATCAAACTCCAAGGAATTTCAGGACACACAGAGGTAAGGTAATAGACACAGCAACAACAGAGAGACAAGACAGACCTATATGAGACACATATGAGGTAACAAGAGAATGGGAAAGGGGAGGGAGATGAGACACAGGTGACAATCAAGACAACGGGTCAGGGAAGGAAGTAAAACTGAACACAAGGCTTGAAACAAGAAAAAAGGATGTGAGAAACAATCAGAAATGGGAACACAGACACGAGACTGAACCTAACAGAAGGATAAGAACATGGGAAGATAAGGCAGCGGAGACATAGAGGAAACAACCTAAAATGTAGGTTGACGTGACGGATGACGTGAGGAAAACTCTGTGCAGGGTCAACCCACGGAAGTCTGCTGGACCAGACAACATTCCTGGCAGAGTGCTCAGGGAGTGTGCAGAGCAGCTAGCAGATGTCTTCACTGACATCTTCAACATCTCGCTGAGCAGCTCCATCATCCCAACGTGCCTCAAAACGACATCCATCATCCCTGTGCCCAAGAAGTCTACAGTTTCCTGCCTCAATGACTATCGTCCCGTCGCACTCACACCAATCGTGATGAAATGCTTCGAGAGGCTCGTCATGAGGCACATCAGATCACAACTTCCACCCTCACTGGACCCCTTGCAGTTTGCGT
>VUQH01090266.1:0-11720 GCA_015106775.1 Etroplus canarensis | reverse complement strand
TGTGACAGGACCCTTATTATTTTACTGTTTTAACTTTGAGCTGTTACAGTTTTTACATATATGTTTCTACAGCTTCACTTTCTTCGTGCAGCATCTGTAACAGTGTTCTACCCCTGGGATTAATAAAGTTTTCTCATTCCGATATTTCAAGCTCTCACAGCACTATGAGCAGCAGGTCTACCATCTAACAGAGAACCATCAAAAATCTACCAGTACCATGCAAACAGTGAATATAGGAACAGCAATGGTGGAACGTTGATGATCTTCAATTTTTCCACCTGTAAAAACAGGAACTTATGTCAATCATGTTGGAGAACCAGGTTATGACCCTGGTACTATCTGCAGGCACAGCATTGGGTCCTGTCTAGTCTTTCCTGGCCCTGACCTAGCTTAAGCTTCTTCCGGTGGAGCCGGCTGAGGTGTTTTGGGTACCTTGTTAGAGGAGGGGTTAGCGTGCCCATCTGATTCCAGGAGCTACGTTATCAGTTTGCACCTGGCAGGGTCTCCCAAGGCAAATCTGTCCTGAAGTTTGGTTCAAAGATTCTTACAATGATGATAAGAAGAAGATCTCACCGGACTACAAATACTGGGGTCCCACCCTGCCACCACACCTAGGGGAGGGGCTTGTTTGATAAAACATAGTGGCCTAATCCTAACCCATGGGGCATGGCCAGGCTGACCCAGAACACGCCACAGGGGGCCATCCTCCTGTTGGCAGACTGCTTAAAGGTCATGTTGAAGAACACGAAGAAAAGTGTAAAAATAGAGTCCAGGTAAACAAATCAGTAAACTGAAGCTGTGACCATCTCACAGAGTCCTGCTGGGTTTGGACTCTGCCAGGGCTGCTGTTATCACTGATTCTGTTCATAATTTTTATGGATAGACTTCCTCGGTGTAGCCAGGGGGTGGAGAGTGTCAGGTTCAGCAGTCTTAACCCTCGTCCTGCCAGCTCTACAACCAGCTAGACGACCAGCAGTGAATGAAAACACCGGAAGTGATCAATATATAGGCAGTACATGAAACTTATCTGGGACATCAACATATTGAGGTCCTGCAGTACTAGGGTTAAGATCTCGTCTCTGTGTTTTACAGAAGATGAGGTTCTGCTGCTCTCATTGAGCCACCACCTCCAGCTCATACCGGGGCCATCTGCAGCAGAGTGTGAAGTGGCTGGGATGACCATCAGCACCTTCAAGTCTGAGGATCTGGTTCTGAGCTGGAAAATGGGGGAACAGCCACTGTCATGGTCCCCTGTCCTCCAGGTTCAGACCTGCTTTCTCTCGCTGTCAGGTGTGGCTGGGGTGGAGTTCTCTCTTCATGCTCATCTGGAATGTTTAGCTACTTCTTGTGTAGTAAACCAGGCCACGTTCTACGGTCTCATGTGTCAACTTACCTTTACTGTTTGTTGCTCTCCTCAGTGCCCCGGATCCGACTGGTCTATGACAGTCTGAACAGCACAGACCTGATTGGTTCAAATCAGATCCCGCCTTCCATTTGTCGTCCTAAATTGGATTTACATCCACATTTCTGAAAGTGACGTCATGTCACATTTCATCGTCTTTTCCATCACTGAAGTGAGACAGACGTCATAATTCTGCGCCGGAGGAGGCGAGACGCGACGAGATCAAATGTCAACAATGGACCAAACCAACATGGCCGACAGCGTTGATAGAGCTAGTCAGTGGACAGGAAGTGAAGTTTTCCTCACACGCTGTCATGTGTAGCATCATGTTTACTGCTGTAAACACAGCGTGCTGCATGTGACGTCACGTCTTCTTCTTCAGTCTGATGGCGTCACATTTACATTATGATGTGAACGACCACGCAGGATCATCAGAATGTCCTGCAGTGGGAACGTAGCGTGATCCTGGACTCTCTGGAGAAATCAGCATGACCCACCCTCACTCTGGACCTTGGAAATATTAGATGACTGGATTTCTTGGACCCCTTGGACTTTTTGCTGTGGATGATTTACTCATCTGCCTGAACGTTTGCCTCCCAGTAGACTCTGAACTGTTGCATGAGAAATGTGTTTTAACCTTTAATTCTGTGTCTGTCTGCATTGGGGTCTGCTTAACTTTCTGACGGTCACTCTGAGTCAGGAACAAGCTGTTGCCTCCAGTGGAAGAGTTCAAGCATCTGGTGGTCCTGTTCACAAGTGAGGGGAGAGTTTGTGGGAGGTTGGCAGACAGATCACTGACCTGGTCTGTTTTGGTGTAGAGAGGGTGAGGCTGTTGAGTTACCGGTCGATCTACCCTCAGCTGTGATTATGAGATCCAAAGGGTGTCCAGGCTCAGCCTTCAGACAGGGTGAGAAGCTCGGTCAGAGTAGAAATGCTGCCCCTCCACAGAGAAAGGAGCCAGTTAAAGTGGTTCAGGGACCTGACCATGATGCCTCCTAGGTGAGGTGTTTCAGGGGTGTCATACCGTGAGGAGGCCCCGGGGCAGATTACGTCTCACAGCTGGCACAGCAAAGCTTGGTGTCTCACTGGAAGAGCTGGAAGAGGTGGCTGAGGAGAGGGAGGTCTGGGCATCTCTGCTAGACCCGGAGCCAGATAAGCAGCAGAAGATGGATGGATTGAATTATTTCACAGACTGCCATGAGACGGGATGGGCATACATCATGGCAACTAAACCTGGGGAAGGACACACACTGACAGAGCAAAGCATGCTGAGATAAATACTGAGTGAAAAATACATGAATGTACAGATTATGAAGTACAGTCACTCTGATGAGGCTTATATTTGAAATGTGGACGAATGTGAACAGTAAGATCATCAGAGTATCTCTTTATGTCGGCCGTGGAGGGTGAAGAGTCCACAGAAAATGCCAAAGAATTTATTTATAGGAAATTCAAATTTTATGAAGGATAAACAGCTAAAATGAATTATACATTAGAGTGATCACACCTCATCAGTATGTACATGTTATATCTAATCTTCATGCATCCTCCATAAAACAATTGCTGTGTTTCCACCTCTTATTTGTATTTCTTAATGACACACTGTGGAGAAAAGTTCTCAGATAGTTTGTGAAGCCATTACTCCCTCGAGCATGGTCTCCACTGTGATTACTGGCACCTCCGTGATGTAGCTAGGTGCACGGCACAGCCTAATCAGTGATGAATGCCCTCCTGGTTGTTATTGCCGTGCGTGAGCACATGCCTCTCCAATCACCTGCACTCTCATTAAGCAGCCATTGTGGGGAGGCCGGGTTCAGGAGGTGCTGTGATAATTAACAGCAGTTCAGGCTGGATTAAAAACTAAAGAGAGAATGGGACCTGATTATCGTGGCCTCCTCCCTGCTCTGTAACCTGCAGCACCATTAGTTCTCCATTCATGTCTCCACCTTTGTTTCTCACCTTCAAAAATAACTAACTCATTTGAGACGTACATAGCTGTGCAAATGTACTGGGAGTGCATGGTGCATAATGTGAGAGGGACGTGGAGATCCATCTGTTACTGAGAGCATCATATTTTAAAGGAGATCTGCTCTGCCCATATTTACTCCTGGACTGTAACAGAGGAGCTTTGGATGATTCACAGTTCAAATAATCCTTCTTTATCTTTGAGTCCTCAGTTCATCCCGTTCATCTCCTCCCACTCTGAGCCTCACTTCAGAAGATGGGTTTGACTAGCAGGTGGGCAGGGCTTCTACACTCACAGCAGAAGACAGCAGCTCGCAAAAATATATATTTTTAAATATATATGTAAATATTCAGCCCTTGGTATTTTTCCTTTGTTTTTTGTTACAACCTGTAATTTTTTTATTTAATGTAATTAACCCGCACAAAATAGTCCAAGTGGTGAAGCGAAATAAAAAAGGAAAAGTGGTTAGCTGGTATGTATTCACTCCCCCAGAAGTCAGCCCTTTGTAGGTCCTCCTGCAGCAGCTCCAGCTGTGAGCTCGGCGCATCCACCCATTCTTCAGAGCTAAACTCCAGCTCCTTCACGCTGGATGAGCTCTGCTGGTCTACAGCAATCCTGCCTTTCCCTGTGGGGATGGACCATCCATCCACAGAGGAGGTGACCATAGGTGAGGGTAGGAACGTAGATGGACTGGTAGGTCAGCAGCTTTGCTTTCACGCTCAGCTCTCTTCCGAGCAACAGCGTGGTACAGCGTCCACATCACTGCCGATGCCAATCCATCAGTCAATCCTACGGTTCCTCCTTCCCCCACGCATGAACAAGACCCCGAGACACTCAACCTCCTCCACTTGGGGCAGTATCCAAAACTGGCGACTGGGAGAATAAATCTGCTTTAAAATAAAACAATATACTTCCTGCTCAGAGTTCTGAGGTGAGTTCTGCTCTGAGGTTTGGGGGGAAGTCTGCCTATGAAGCTCTTGAATTTGTTTTTTTTTGTCAAATTCCTAATTGTTATTGCCCTCTATACAAAAAATTACAATGCAATGATTTGCAGGTCATTTAAAATATATATTCAATCAAAAATACAGCATATAAAATGTCTGAAACTTAGTGTGGTGGTTTACACATTCACCTTACAAGCCAAAGGTCCCTGGTTTGATCCCAGGTGGAGCACAAGCCTCTCTCACTGTGAAGGGTTGCATCAGGAAGGGCAGCCAGCATAAAACCTCTGCCAAATTACCAATGTGGATTAATTTGCTGTGGCGCCCCCTTGGGGAGAATAAAGGGAGCAGCCGAAGGTACAGTCTAGCAACAGGTGGCACAGTGATGCAATGATTAGCACCTTTGCCTCACATCAAAAAAATCATGGTTTTGAACACCCCAGCCAGCTGGAGCCTTTCTGTGGGGTCTCTCCAGGTCCTCCAGCTTCCTCCCACAGATCAAAGGCCTGCAGGCTAACAGGTGACTCAAAACTGACTGTAGCTGTGATTGTTAATAATGGCCGAGGCAGATGGCTGCACCTCCCTGAGCCTGGCTCTGTTGGTGGGCTCTTCCTGTTAAAAGGGAGTTCTTCCTTCCCACAGTCACCAAGTGCTGCTCACAGAGGATGGTCTGGTTGTTGGGGTTTTCTCTCTGATACTGTAGCATCTTTATCTTACAGTGTGAAGCACCTTGAGGTGACTTTCGTTGTGAATTAGCGCTTTATGAATAGAACTGAATGGAAGTGAATTGTCTGTCTTTCTGTATTAGCCCTGTGGAAGAAGATGGATGGATTCTGGCAACAACTTTTCAAAGCACCTATTTTGCTTAATCAGCTGTTAGCTTAACTTTTAGTGTCATGGTTTGTGGTTCTCCAGTGGTTTCACCAGCACCCTCCTGCTCAGCCTCCTTTAGTGAGATAGCGGTCCAGGTTGCCAAGCAGTCTAAGACTTGTAATGTCTTCACTGTGTCCTGAGTCTGCCCAATAGCCTCCTCCCGATAGGACATGGAGGAAACACCTCACTTCAGAGGCTGAATCCGTTTAACTGGTCCCTTTCAGTGTCTTCTCTGAGCGTCTCCCAAATGACCAAGCTCCTTATCCCATCTTTAAAGCTGAGCACAGAGGAAGCTGCGATTTCATTCTTTTGGTCATGACCATAGGTGAGGGTAGGAATGTAGATCAGCTGGTAAATCAACCACTTTGCTTTAACCAAGCCGGCTGGGTGACTGATTCCCGAAGAGCTATTAGAGCATGTGCAGTGTGTCCCTAAAATCTGAGAAAACTGGACCAGTAGACAGAAAAAGAACAGGCCTTAAAAAAAAGCTATATACACAGCAGATGAACAGTGAAATTCATGTTTTTTTAGGAAATAGGAAGAAATCCAGCAATGACCTGATGCAGGAGAGAGATGCATCTGAATCTTCAGATGATTTGTCATGGTGTGGGCTGCATTTCAGCCAGTGCTGTTGGAGATTTGTCAAAATGTATGGAAATATGGATGCAGAAAAGTACCATCAAGGATTTTGATCCACCATGTAATACCATCTGGAAAGAGTGTGATTGGCAGCAGCTTCATGTTTCAGCAGGACAATGATCCCAAACACACTGCCAATGCAGTAAAAGTCTACCTGGATAGAAACACACACAATGGAACACTATCAGTCATGGATTGGCCTCCCCAGAGCCCAGACCTCAACATGATTGAAGCAGTGTGGGATCATGTTGACAGAGAACAGAACAAAGAAGAGCTTTGGAATGTCCTTCAAGAAGCCTGGAGAACTATTCCTGAAGACGCCTTAAAGACAGAAAGCTTGGCTCAGAGAGTTCAGGCTGTGCTGGAGAATAAAGGAGCTCAGAACAAATATTCACTTTAAGCTGTTAGAATTCTACAAACTCTGTTTTTGTCTTATGTATGTGTTTATATTCATGTTTGCACCTATTTTCCTTTTCCTGCAACATATAAAAAAGCTGTCAGGCTCAAGACTTTTGCAGTCTGAAAATATTTATGGCGGCCCGTTTAAATGTGTTGTTTCTCACTTTTGTAGAAAGACAGAAGCAGCACAGCGCTGTATGTTGAAGTTCAGCTCAGTCCATCATGGTCCTTGTCCTCAGGTGCTGACCTGGTGGTCAGGTGGGTGGGATTACATCTGCTCAGTTACAGCAGTGGGCGTGGCTGGTGTGGAGTGGGGCTGACACACCTGTTTGACATTTTTCATCACTGCTGTGTTTAAGGCTGAGGCTTCGCTCTGCTCCTCATTAGATCATTAGCGTCACAGGTGTAGAGAGGTAGGTCTTATGATTTCTTGCCTCGTGGCTCATCTTCCTTTTCTGGATTATTTCTCTGCTTGGACTCTCTCTAGGCCCCCTGTGGAGATCTGGTTCTCCCTGGAACCTGTCGGATCCTCTCTAAGGCATACTACTAGAGACTGTGTTCCTGCTCACACCCAGAATGGTCCACCATCACTCTGTTGTGCAAAGCTTTTAAACTGTTTTTGGTTGTTCACATCCTGCCTTTAGAGTCCAATACAGAACCTGTGAGAGCCTGAAACTGCACGAGAAGTTGAACTAGCACTTCATCTACATGTTCAGCTCCTGAAAAGTGCAGTTTTTGCTAATTCCAATGTAATGTTTAATAATAAGGTAGAAACAATTAGGAACATTTAACTAACCACTGTTTGCTGGAGGTTTTTTGCAGCTTCTCAAATGCACAGCAGAGTCGCTCCAGTGAGAATCAAACCTCTGACCCTGACAGTGTTAGTACCTTAGTCTACCCACGGACTCTTTGCAGAGCATTTTAATAAAGGCTCATGAGTCTGCGATACAGTACTCCCACCCACGCTGCATCAGCAACAACATGTACAAACATGAAGGAGCTGCTAACTGGGAAGTGTTTGTGAAGATCTGTGTCACTGCTGATGTTCAGCAGCTGGCCACACCTTCCTCAGGATGCTAACGGCTTCTGCTGAGTTATCAGCGGTGAGCAGGAAAGCCAAATAAAGCTCAGAGTCCGAGTGACTTATCCTCGGCCGTTTGTGGAGGTGTGTGTGAGTGCAGAGAGCTGGCAGCAGATTACGTATCAGTGGGTCAGTAGGTGACAAATCTACGTGGTGTCAACTAAACAGCTTCAGTTCCTGCTTACAGTCAGTCCACAAGAAGCCAACAGGCTCCGTATGACAGTAATATTTACTTTAGAGTCCATAATTTACTACTGTCAACCTTTAACGTCCCCGACTCCATGAGTGCAGAACTCTGGTTTCTTTGTTTAGTCATGGTTGAAAAAGTAGTTCCAAAATGAAAGTTCATCCAACATTTTCTCCATGACGTCATTTCTAGCAAGACAAAGTTTGTCTTCAAGAATTTTTTCTACTTTCTGGATTAGAATCCACAGAGACCTCCACAAGTTTCTGATGACTCAGCAGTAGTGGGGTGTATCACAGAGGGTGATGAGGAAGAGGACAGGACTTCAGTGGACAACTTTGTCACATGGTGTGGACAGAACTATCTGCAGCTTAATGAGTCAAAGACTAAAGAACTGGTTGTGGACATGTGAAGGACAAAAACACCTGTGTCCCTGTTTCCATCCATGGGGTCTGTGTGGAGATAGTGGAGGACTACAAATACCTCGGTGTCCACGCTGACAATAAACTGTACTTCATCAAACACACAGAAGACATCTAAAAGAAGGACCAGAGCGTCTCTATCTTCTGAGACGTCTCAGGTCCTTCAGTCTTTGCTGGACTCAGGATGTTTTATGAGTCTGTGGTAGCCAGTGCCGTCCTCTATGCTGTAGTGTGCTGAGACAGCAGACTGAGAGGAGTGGACACCAACAGACTCAACAAACTGATCTGCAAGGACAGGAACGCCGTGGAGCTGGACTCTCTAACAGCGGTATCAGAGAGGAGGACGCTGTCCAAGTGAATAAGACCCCGAGTGGTGGAGTCCAACTCTCACTGGTGTGATGGTGTGGGGGAGATGTTCTTAGTACCAACTGAGCATGGTTTAAAGCCCACAGCCTACCTGAGGACTGTTGCTGACCATGTCCATCCCTTTATGACCACAGTGTACCATCTTCTGATGGCTGCGTCCAGCAGGATAACACACCATGTCACAAAGCTCACATCATCTCAAACTGTCCTCAGATGTCCTCCACAGTCAGCAGATCTCAGTCCAACAGAGACCTTTGGGATGTGGTGGAACAGGAGGTTCTCATCATGGATGTTCAGCAGCTGTGTGATGCTGTCATGGCAACATGGAGCAACATCTCTGAGGAACGTTTCAGCAACTTTTTGGCTCTATGATATAAAGAAGTAAGGCAGTTCTGAAGACAAAAGTGGGTCTAACCCAGTACTAGCAAGGTGTACCTAATAAAGTGGCATATAGAGTGAGTTGTTACATTAATGACTGGGATCACAGCAGAGGAGAGAGAGACGGTGCTGCTGTTTGACTGACATCACTGAATTTTCCTTGATAATTCTCTCTCTATCATCTCAGTAGCTTCATTATCCAGTTGGTTTGCCATTGCATGATGTCATGGATGTCGTGGATGTGTGAGCTGTGTGAGTCTCTGGCTTGACGCCTGGTGCAGGCTCATGGACGGACAGTTCCTACGAACCTGAACACACACACAGTTCAAACACGCCTCCACGTCTGCAGTTTGTATGGAGCTGGGTAAAGGCTCTGGAAGCTGCTCGGCTCTCTAAAATTAACTGATAGAGGTTATCTGGACGAGCTGATTATCTTTGTTAGGGCGCCAAGAACTCGGCAAACTCCAACAAGCCACTCTCTCATTTCCACTGTTAAAGTCTACCTGAAGCTCACTGGCTAGGGATTCATTAGGGATTTTAGATCAACAGCATGCACAGTCCCAGCCAAACCCATCAGGCATAATAAAAAGTCACAGAGTTAAAGTGGCTGCAGGCCGGCCAGCCTGTTATACTGGTAACCATTACAGCCCCCTCCATCAGTGAGGCCAGAGAGGGTTTATATAGTAAAGTAAGGCTTTAGCATCTCTGCCTCGGCTTCAGTTTCATCTCCTGTCTTCACAGTCTTCTGTCTTTTTATCACATTAGTGCTGTGGTGGTATTTTCATACACAGTTTCCCTTTTTTCCTCATTGGCAGTAATTTGCAGTTTAAAAATGGTCTAATATAAATTTTCTCCATTGTTGGCAGTACTACTGTTGCATCAATTACCAATAACATTTCATCTCATATTATGGCTTCATATAATTGTTCGTTTTGTGCTAAATTACTGAAATACACAAAGCTGAATCAGAATACTTTATTAATCCTGGGGGGAAATTGCATAGATGTTGTGTCGCTATGCAACATAAACAGGTAAACACAATGTGCCTAAAATAAAGGTCAAGCCAGCTTCTTTTAATTGTGAACTTAATTTATCAGCATTAATACGTTTTTAATTTTGAAACCTGTTTCTGTCTCTGGCTGACAAACTTCTGTTTGCTTAATTGGGACTATCAGTCCGGTGTTGTACCAACAGGTGATGATCTGCCAAAACCTGAGGAAGAACTGAGGCAAAGTAGAAGCAATAATCAGTTTTTGGCAAAAAGTGACCTTTAAGAGTTCTATAAAGTTATTTTAACAGCCAAAAGGACTGGATAATTATAAAGTAGAAAAAAGGGAAAATAATGCACAGTTTCTTTATTTTGTATATAACCCTTCCTAATGACTACGATCTACTGACAGTGCATGCACAATTATTAAGCAGGTGAGTATTTTGACAATATGGTCATTTTTTACTTTCCAACTCCAGACTGTATAAACTTGAATGCCTTTTGGATGTAAACATACGAGGTGATGTACGTTTGTGTAATGAGGAGGGTGTGGCCTCAGGAGATCAAGGCTGTGGTTGCTGCTGCACAAAAAGTTGATGGTCAACAGATCAACAACCTGACGGACTCCATGGATGGAAGACTTCGGAGTGTTATTGAAAAGAAGGGTGGCGATATTGGTCACTGATTGCTTTTTTTTAAAAATGTCACAAATGTTTATTTGTAAACTTTGACTTGTTTGTTTATTACTCTCACTTTAACAGATGAAAATAAACAAGTGAGATGGAATATTTTAGTTTTTCTTTAAACTGTGTAATAATTCTGTACACTAATAGTTGCCTAATAATTGTGCACACACAGATGTTCTCATACAAAAGCCAAAACCTCACTTTCACTTCTTTAAATATTCAGCTTTTAGGTTTATTAACGTTTTGAATCGACCAAGAGCTCTGTTGTTGTTAATTAATAAAACTAATCCTCAAAAATGGCACGTAAAGAATAATTGTGCACACAGTGTACTATCATAGAGAAGAATATTAGACGTACCAAAACACTACAAGCATCAGAAACTATTAAATAGTGCTTATTGTCACATGATTGTCTTATAAAGTGCAAACACTTAGGCCATAACTGTGATCATTTGGTCACAGGAGATGTTACATTTCTGTGCCTATGACCACAGGTACAGGATTAAAGTTATTTACACATGATGACTGTTTGATTCGGAAAAAAAGCACCTGTAAACTCTGGCATTCAGTTTGGGCATCCAATCAATTTTTGGCATGAGCCCAGGAATTCTGACCAAGCAACCATCTTGGGACATAATCCTGCAGATCCTCTAATGTCCACTTGAGGCTGTCTCAAACAGTGAGTCCATCCCAATGAGTGTAGGAAACATGGACAACCTGACGGCTCCCCAAAAATGTAGCGAAAAAGTGTCTGCCTCGCCCTGCTGTCTGTCTGCAGTGTAGGTCCAAAGTCCCACCCCGTCCATGTCACTGGATGGGAGAAGGTCAAAATAAAATGAGAGATACATTTTCCCTAAAGATGGTGTGTGCAAATATTATTTTCTGATCATTCTCACCCTGATTGGGGTTCAAAAGGTCACCTTTTTCATAAGTTTGTTTTGAATTACTAATTTGATGCTATAAAATTTTGGCATAACCTCATGATTGGCAGCTCTGACTGCCATGTTCTGCATCACAGAGGGTGTGTGGGCGGGAGTTACATACAGTGACTCCACCCCAGATCATTACTGCACAGAGTCTGCAAGACAGTCGCACTCATAAACCAGAAATCTTAGCTTCGCTTATGTGCAGTGGGACTGATTTCCAACCTTCCTTTCATTTCAGAAATTCTTGAAAGAGTTGTTGCTGAACAACTGTGTGATCACTTGCAAAGGAATGGTTTATTTGAAGAGTTCCAGTCAAGATTCAGAGTTCATCATAGCACAGAAACTGCACTAGTAAAGGTTACTAATGATCTTCGTCTCTGTGCTTGTTCTCCTAGACCTCAGTGCAGCATTCGATACAGTTGACCACAACATCTTACTACAAAAGGCTAGAATACTGTGTTGTTATTAA
>VUQH01090263.1:1888-20981 GCA_015106775.1 Etroplus canarensis | reverse complement strand
AATTAAAAAAAAAAAAAAAAAAAAAAAACTAAATTAAATTTTTAAAAAAAGAAAAGAACAATTAAAAAAAAAAATTCAAAAAGAAGAAAATATGGAATGGTGACTAGGTGGCGTTTTCTGTTAAAAAAAATAATTTTTTTGCCCTACCCAGTAACTATTTGTTCTGCATGAAAAAACCAAATTGATCAAACATCTTCATGGTGACGCCATGTTGTGTCTGCCATGCATGTTGTTGCCATCTGCTGTTGCTGCAACTGAAAATCGCATATTTTCACAGCTATTATCGGATCGCTTTTGTTGCTGCATAAGTCGGTTCTTCATCATCCAATTTGCATTAAAAAAGAAAAAAATTGACCATAGTGTCTTGCCTCACATCCAGTCCAGTGGTGCCGTGAAGTTTCTCATTTCTCCTTTCCTACATCTTTCCCCTGCTCCCTCCTTTTCTTCTGCAGCATTCATCCCTTCATGCCACTGCTGGCGACATCCAGCGGCCAGCGGCAGTTCCCGTGGCCCGGCGACAGCGAGGGCGACTCGGCCTCTGACACAGAGGGGAGTGGAGCCGTAATGTCGCAACAGGACACCCGGCAGGACAACGCCCTGACCCTGTGGTGGGCGGGGCCGCTCAGCCCTGCCGCCGAGGGAAGCCAAGAGCAGAGCGGCACAGCGGCGGAGGCCTGAACAGCTGTTGGCGAAGCAAGCTGACCCAAACTGAGTTACACCTGCTATGTAATGTTTATTTCAGGATGTTTGTTATGCATAAAGCTGATTATGAGTTCTTTTTGCCATCAGGAAACGTGAAGTCCTCGAAGTATTTTTTTCTGCACATCTCCTAATATGTTAAGAAGCATTTCACATCAGGTCAGTACTAATAGACCATCAGCAGTCTGTTTGGATTAGGTTAACTGCCAACTTAAACAGGAACAGGAACAAAACTAAGGCTGGTTTCAAAGCAAATGTAAGGAGGTTCTTTAAAGCCTTAAGGTGGAGACAGGAGTTGGGTTATGTAAAGAGTAGTTGGACATCACTTTTTTTTTTTTTTAACCCATCTTGATCAGATATAACACATCACTTCTTAAGCCTTTATCTGTTTTAAATTTTTCTTTTAAATTTTAATAGCGATTCTCCTCCCTGACTGGGATCCATTCAGTTAACTGTGTTGTGAAGCAGCTCTGTGTCTCTACTGATTGCACCTCGGCTCTCAGTTGTATCCGTGGGAGTGTTTGTTTACTTGTGTGTGTGGCTGTAATGCTGCTCTGGAGACATCTCCCTGCTATAGTTACAGTAAGTGCCATTTGTTCTTAAGCTTTGCTTTTGTAAACTGCGGGGGATCTCCTGGTTTTAGCTTGTTTTTTAAAGTACCAGACGCTCCGAGCGGCGTCTCTCCGCGCTTGCCCACAAATGTATATTTTTGTAAAGCCGTGACAGCGATTCTAATTTTTGAATGTAACTTCAAAACAATCTGTGAAAGTCTTTAATTAGCGGCTGCTGCTTGATGTGTTTTCCTACCAGTTGTGGTGCGTTTGTACCTGTGTGAGTGGTGCGGGCAGCTCTGAACACATTGTGTTTGATTATTGCATTAATACTGCGGCTGTTTTTCTGAATGCTTGTGTCGTTATCAGTGGGGTGTGCTTTGCTGTAGTTTCCTTGCAGGTTGGTGAGAAGCTCAGCGCGCTCCGACCGAAGCCTTGGATCTTCAGACTGATTAGCGGATCACTTTTTAAATCGTCTGCTGAGTTATTCATTCACTCAGATGTTGCCAAGCAATGGTGGCTATAATTTTGTAGCTATTATTACTACACTGATTTATACTCTGCCATGAATCATTAGGAACCATGTTGGCCTTGAAGATAAGTCCCGATAGACGGCTCTGTGTGCAACAGGTGGCTCTCTGCTGGGTTTTACTCAAGTGAATTAAAAGCATATCTCGACAGATTCTCGGCCTCACTCATTTTTGTATTTTCCGTTCAAGGCGGTTCAGAGTTGGACGCCCTGTAATAAATCCTCGATGAATGCAAGATGATGTTGCACTCGAGTTAAGAGGCAGCTCTTAAAAGCTAAAGGGACTATTGGCTTTCGCTTATGAGATGGAAACTATTCATAGCTTTCACCTTTGCCACACACACTCTAGTGAGTGCTCACACATGCACGCACACACTTGTGTATTTGATTGTATGAAACCACAGGGGCGCATCGAGCACAGAGCCAAGTTGGAGAGCTGCGCTGTTGTGTTGTGTGGGTTGCTTAGCGACCGTCTCCGCCTTGGGAGAGGAAAGTAGGCAGAAAGACGGCAAGGCGGAAAATTGGGGGCACCGAGAAAAAAAAAGTTTTAAATAAATGTAATAAATAATCCAGCGGTGTGGTGATTGCTGCTTATTTGTCTGCTCTGGACCCATCCTTATCTCAGCTCTGCCAGAGTGAAAAGAGGGCGGGGTGATGACTGATAGACACACAGGGAGCATTGCGGGGGAGCGGCTCACCCAATTTAGAGGGTCGAACACATAATTTGCATTCTGGTGTATTTTTATGCACCAATTTGAGCCTTCATTGATGTTTAAAGGAAAACAAAAGAACCGGGCAGCAGGTGACTGTCCAACGTGCACTGGAATATAATGCAGCAAGCCTCTCTGGCGCTCTGCACTCCTTTCAAATACATATTTTCATCTGTAACTGGGTAATATCACAGCTTCATCAACACACATGAAGACGTAATTTAGTCTCGCAACCTCTTTTGTATCCTTTTTATAAACTTTATTAATCTCGAACTGGGGAAATTTTTACAGATTGAAAATACACACACACACACACTACTCCATGCAGCGTGCAGAGGGAGGTCGGCAAGCGAGGCGCCAGGGAGCAATGTGAGGGGTTCGGTGCCTTGCTCAAGGGCACCTCGGCAATGCTCATGCTCCACCTCCACACGTGTCCAGGGCAGGGTCTTGAACTGGTGGGTCTTGGATGGCCACCAGGTCCAGGTCTGGGCGGGTCTTGAACCCCCCCCCCAGCTCCCAAATGAGTCCTCAGACACACTGCGCCACTGCTGCCCCCGTCTGTCTGGTTCCAGATGTGAGAGTCCGAGTGTAACGATCCTGTTTGATATCAGGCTAATTTTTGTGTTTTCTGTGAGGAAATGACCTGACTCTAAATTCATATGTCACCTTAAAAGGTTATTCTTGGGGAGGTGGGGAACAGCTGCATGTGTGCTAAATATTACAGGGATGCATCTCCTGCATTCTGAAATCTATGCCTCTGATACACAGCATATGTATGAAGTTAATACTAAATGAGATTGATGAAAAAGTGTATCACATCTCAGTAAGGTGTACATGTTCAACTGCTTATTAACACAAATGTCTTATCACCCAGTCACACGGCAGCAACTCAGTGCATTTAGGTATGTAGACATGGACAAGACGACCTGCTGAAGTTCAAATTGAGCATCATTATGTCAAAGACCACGCAAAAAAAATCAGAATTGCCTGCAGTGGGAACGTAGTCTAAGTGACTTTGAACATGGCATGGTTGGTGTATTTCAAAATGAGAAATGGTAAACGGACTGTTACTTCTATAGTGTTTGTCTACTCTGAGCACTCAAAGCACTTTTTAGTACAAGCTTCATACACACATTCATACAGAGCTTTATTCTATACCTTTAAGCGCATTTAACCATCATGCACACATTCACACTCCGATGGATGCATCGGGAGCAATTTGGGGTTCAGCTTCAGCATATAGACTGGAGAAACTAGGCATCAAAAGGCTAGCCTTCCTGTTGGGAGATGACCCGCTCTACCTCCTAAGCCATATCCATCCCAGAAACTCTGGATCTACTGGGATTTTCCTGCACAACCATGTCTAAGGTTTCTAAAAAGGAGAACATGTCCAGTGAGCAGCAGTTCTCCAGGCAAAAAAGCCTGAAGCTGAGAGGAGAATGCCCAGACTAGTTCCAGTTAATGGGAAACCAACAGTAGCTCAAATAACCGCTCGGTATAATCAGGGTATGCAGAAGAGCATTTCTGAACACACAGCATGCCAAACCTTGAAGCAGATGGGCTACAGCAGCAGAAGACCACACTGGGTGCCACTCCTGTCAGCTGAGAACAGGAAACTGAGGCTACAAGCCAGGGGTGTGTCTAGAGGTGGGGCATGGGGGAGCAGCCCACCACAAATGCCACTGGACTACAGAACTGCTAATGCTACAACATCCAGCACCAGTCAACAAGACCAGCAGGAATGTATCTTGGTGCTAACTTACTGAAGTACAGGTTTGATGTACTTTATTTAGAGGTTTTTATGTTCTGCTGCATTTTGCTTCTACAATAGTTTTGATGCAAATATTTTACTTCATACTGTTTATTTTAAAGCTTTAGTTATTATTTTGCAAATAAATTATTATAGGTTATAGCAATAAATTTGTTGAAGTGAAATGCATCAATAAATCAAACATTACAGCCCAGTAGCATACTGTATATGATTTTAAAGTGCCTAAAATATAAATGTATTCTCCCCAAGGGGTCACCAACTAGGTTTTACACTGGAGGCCCTTCCTAACACAGCTTTTCATGGTGAGAGGGGCTTATGTCCCCACCTGGAATTGAACCAGGGACCTAAGGCTGATTGGACTCCACTAAACTGCGGGGACACTCATAATGAATATATTTTAGGCACTTTAAATGTATTTAGATTTTATAACCTGTGCACTAATGAACTACTTAAGTAAGATTATAGCTTTTGCTGCTGTAAAAAGTCCAAATGTTTTTTTTTTTCCTCCTACAAAACTATGCAACCCAAAATAGTTTGAACTCCTGCATAGCGCCACTTTTCCTGTAGTAAATCTGTAATAGGACACACAGCTGTGTTGGCTGGTCTGATGAGTTGCGATTTCTGCAATCATATTTGGATGTTGGGGTAATGAAAGCATGTATCCATCCTGCCTTGTATCAACTGTTCAGGCAGATGTAGGTGGTGTGACACCACCTACAGTTTTGGCACACTGGGCCCCTTAGTATCAGATGAGCATTTTTTTAAACACCACAGCCTACCTGAATGTTGCTGCTGGCCACATCCATACATTTATGACCACAGTGTACCCATTTTCTGATGCCTGCTTCCAGCAAGATAACACATCACGTCGCAAAGCTCAGATCATCTCAAACTGGTTCCTTGATTATGACAGTGAGTTCAGTGTACTCAGATGGCCCCCAGAGTCACCAGTTCTCAATCCACAGGTCACCTTTGGGGTGTGTTGGAATAGGAGAACGGCGTCATGGATGTGCAGGCGACCAAAATCTCTGGGGAATGTTTCCAGCCACTTGTTGAATCTACACCTCGAAGAATTAAGGCAGTTCTAAAGGCAAAAGGGTCGGGTTACGGGGTACGGGTCGGTACCTAGCAAGGTAAAGTGCCTGGGGAGTGTATTTCCTCTCTTGAACAATCAAAATACTTTACAGATACTTCAGTTAGAATATTAGTCAAAGAACCCCCGAAAGTAGAAGGTCAGTGTAAGAAAAATGAAAACACCAGCGGTCACAAAAGTTGCAGTTAACCTAATTGCAAACACAAGGCTATAAATTGACTCAGGGTTTTGAAAAAGAGAGGCAAAGAATCCTGAATTATGGGAGGATTCTGTAACAAATGGTGGAATAACATAACCTTCATGGAAGGGGAATGAAGCTGGGCAAAGTCACTAAGACATATCAGATTTGATTGGTGATTTTGAATATGCAGTTTGTATGTCCTGGTGGCATTGGATTTGAAGTTAATTCATATAATCCATCAAAAATAACTACTCAAATAAGTGCTTGTAGAAGGACTTTGCCATAAGTGGAGTCTATCCATTTTGAAAGGACTAGCTGGTGGAATTAAAAAAAAATCTAATTGTCAGACTTCAAAAAGATGGAAAAGGATTAAAGGAGGTCAGAGCCCCACTGAAAATCAGCAGAAACATTTGCAGCAGAAATCATTGGCTGTCCTCTTAAAATGCCACAGACAGCGCTGCACTACTTGAACAGTCTAACTCTGAAAAACAGATGGGCCAGTGCTTCAGACTTGGCACAGGGGTTATCAATGGAAATCTGAATTTCTGTGACAGCTCAGGCATTTGCGAAGGACAAAGCATAATGTCACCCTCTTTAAAAAAAGAAAAAAACCAGCATTAAATGCTCTTTGGCACAAAACTGCAACATAAAACTTTGCTAAAAGAATGGAAATGTATGAGGTGTATATGTTCAGACAACCACAGTGAAGCACAGAGGTGGATGATATGGCCCTGCGGGAGTGCAAACAAGTGTTGGGGAGTTGACATTTCCAGGCGGCACCATAAATGCCTGTGGATATACCAAAATACTGGCAAACAAGATGGCCCGTGCTCTCTGGAAGCCTGGCAGAAGAGGAATATTCCTGCATGAAAACGATCCAACGCACGCTGCCAAAATCACACACGACTTTCTGAAGAAGAACAAAGTGAGAACTCTGACCTGAGTGAGTTTGTCACCTGAGTAGACTCCAACAGAACGCCTTCGGGTTTGTATTTAAAGACAAAGTTCGAGCAGCACAACCCCTGCAGTAAAGAGCAGCTGGAAAAAAACTGTCTCCAAAGAGGGGAAAAGACTCTCTGCAGAAAACACTCCGATCCTGCATGTCAGGGAGGACCGAGACTGTCATCAAAAATAAAAGAGGAGATGCAAAGTATTGACAAAAGACTTGAATCTCACTGAACACTGTATTGATTCTGTTGCACTGAGTTCCTGCTGCATTTTTAAATTCTACGCAAGGCAAAGTACCCTACTGTTTAGCTAATGAGTAATGTAGGTATTGCAAGGTGAAGCAATTTAGAATAACATCTCTGAGATCCTGCAAAGGGGTGTACTAGAATACACTGTCACCTTAGGGTGCTATCAGGGACAAAAAGTGGCTACAGCTAAAACATGCTGAAGCCTAAATCAAGTCAATCTATGGATGCTTCCCTGAGCTTTAGGTTCTATTCTGAGCTGAGATTTTTAGTAAGCAGATGAGAGGTTTTTGTTATGTACAGTCATGTCTGAATTTTAAATGTTAGCAGCCCTGTAAGAGCAATGCAAGCTGCTAGCTGACTCCAGTGCCTCACGTGGTTGTGAGTAGGTACACCCAAGGTGCTGCTATGTTGTAGCTGTGTACTGCTAGCAGGAGGCAGTGTCAAAAAATAGGAATCAGGGCGACTCTTGTGTGCGTTTGTTCTGTTGCTGGTCTTTTAGCTCAGCCCCTGCTGTGGAGTCTTCATAATATACAAAGAACTTCTTTGTACTGAAGTGAAACTATTCATTAAAAGCAGTTCAAACTCACCACTGCTGCCACTGCCTGCACTTATCGTGGTTGCTTTTTTGCTCATCTAGCCAAGGGCATGGCAAGCTGTCTGTCCATCCATCCGCAATTCACAAGAATCTCTACTCCTCTGACAGGAGCAGTTTTAGTGAAGCTTGGATGTAATGGTCCTTTAATGGGTCTTCACGCAAGGTCAAAATCACATTTGTCGTTTGATGGATACTTTTTCCATTTTCATAAGAACAGCTATTCCACCTTGAGTACTGGCCTGATGTTAGTGAAACATGCACACAGTGATCACCTAATGGGCCTTCACTTAAAGTGCGCTCAAAGTCAAGGTCATGTTTGTCATTTTACAGGCACTTCTCCATTTTTCACAAGAACTGCTACACCTAAGAGTATTGATCTGGATTGCAGTGTTCATAAAATGGGTGTTTGCATGTGTCCCCATGCCATCTATACATAAATTCCATATCTGTGTTTATTTATAGCATAAAATTATGTCATAAGCTGGGTTAGGGTCAGTCAAGAACTAGGGCCGTTGTCCTGGATATGACTGTTTGTGAGCCTCCTTGACTTCTTGATGGATTTTAATTCTCATTAGGTTGAGAAACAGCCAACCAATGACAAGAAACCGTATCAGTGGGGACTAGTGTCAGGGGTGCTTTGTGACAGAAGGATAGCGGCAAGAATGAAGGGGAAGGTTTACAAGATGGTACTGCGGCCTACCATGATGTATGGTTTGGAGAAAATGCCACTGACAAAAAGACGAGCGGTGGAGCTAGAGGAGGCAGAATTGAAGATGTTGAGATTTTCTCTGGGAGTGACCAGGATGAACAGGATTAGAAATGAGTACATCAGAGAGAAGTTTGGAGATAAACTCAGAGAAGCAAGTCTGAGATGGTTTGGACATGTTCAGAGAGGAGGGATAGTGGATATATCAGACAAAGGATGCTGAGGATGGAGCTGCCAGGCAGGAGGAGAAGAGGAAGACCACAGAGAAGGTTCCTGGATGTAGTGAAGGAGGACATGCAGAGGGCTGGTGTGAGGGAAGAGGTTGCAAGGGATAGGGTAAGATGGAGGCAGGTGATCCGCTGTGGCGACCCCTAACAGGAGCAGCCGAAAGAAGAAGAAGATGAAATTTAACAGGCAGCCAGTGTGAATTTGCCAGGACTGGAGTAATGCCTTCTTATTTCTTTGTTCCAGCCATTCTAATTCAGCTATTGGTGAAGTGAGCTTTGCAATAATCAAGGCGGGAAAAAATAAATGTACTTATGACCCCTTGTAGCTCAGCAGCAGACAAGAATGATCTAATCCTGGAAATTTTAAGATGGAGAATTCAGGACTGAGCAACAGACCTTAACTGTCTTTCCTGTATAAAACAGCTTTTCGATAAGTCATCATTCCATCCTTGCCGTCAGGCTGCGCGCCGTTGGTTTTTTAGAGGACCATGCGCAAGTTTGTGTCCGCAGCCCCTCTGTATAAAAACCCCCCAGTGCAAACTGACACCAGTGCCAGACCATTAATCTTCCATCACCCATTTCCCCTCAGTTTACTGTTTTCGTATCGCACACATCAAACTTGTTTCCAGCTGCAGGTAGTTGCACGCTAGCTGCTCAGCATGAAATTAGCAATTAGATGGTAACCATAGTGCATCATTTAACAGCTTATTAATTTTATAAGGTCATGGCCCTCGAACATTTGTTGAGTGCTATCCAGCTGCAGAATGATGATATTCAAGACCAGCTATAAATAAGATGTGCTCCATTCCACAATGTTGCTGAGTGCTTCCTCAAAGGCAGTCGCTGAGAGTGTCTCTATGACACTGTAAGGTCTTGACCTCAGTAAAGTACCCCAATGTGACCTTTATTTGTTAGTTGAATTGAGATAAATTGAATGCAGAGGGGATTTTTTTAGGGTTTCAATTAATTTTTTGTCGACTATCTTGAACATTTTTTTAGGTCAGTTCAATAATAAACCAATATGGTTTTATTTTCATGGTCAAAACATTCTTCCCTTGGGCTAAAACCACAAATTGCATATTGATTCAGTAATAAATGCAGTGGTTTTCAGTGATGAAGTCCCATTATTAAATCAATCTTCAAAGGCTTACGTGCCCTGCTGAGACCGAATTTCTAGAGGAAACTCTTAACATTGATTCAGTTCTAAATATATGTTGTTTGTGTAGATGGTATCCATGCCACTGTGCTTCTAAATTCCGTGCTGGCCAAGCCTCAGCACCGTCCCGCAGATGACAGCAGAGCCGTTATCTTCATCCCAAGGTGGCTGCAGCGAGTCTAGCCTTTCCACTTGTGCCGTTAATGAGCCAATCCACGTCGAGTGCGCTGCGTTCCTGTGTTCCGTGCTTCCATTTATGTCGCATCCTGAGCGAGTCTCCGTGGCCCTGCATAAGTGCCTTCCATTAGACGCGCACACACGCAAACAGTTCCAGCGCTCATCACCAGGGAGTGTGCAGAATAGTAAGTAATGGGATCTCGATATTAAGAAAGACATTTGAAAACAATTATTCAAATGGCTGTCTGCCTGTTGAATCTCCTAATCCCACAGCGAGGCACTCAAGCAAACACTCAGCCGCGTGACCCCGGCTGAATTACCATGGAGGAAAACGAGAAGCGCACACGTCTGTGAAGCTGGAGATGCTAAAACGTCTAGACTGCTCTCTGGTTTGTCACTCTCGTGCTGCCTTTTGAAAGGAAAAGAGCTTTTTAAGAACATGAAGCAGAGGGAACAGATTTCCTGTTGCTTTTAGAGGTTGTCATACATGGCATTTCTTAAAATGTCAAAGGGACGCCTCCTTTATCTCTCAGACACTTTGAACGTGTTTGGCAGGCGCTTAGCACAGGGCTTCATTCTGACCCTGCCCTGACACGCCAGCCACGCACAGTTGTTACATTGAGTTTTCTTCAGAGTTAATAGATTATGTGCAGCGTTTTCACAGCCCCCACATTGTTTGGTGCACTTCTCAGGCCGCAGCCCTGGCTTTTTGAGGAATCTTAAGCGTAAAGCATTCAGGCACATTTTAACCCGATCACATTTGAGCAGCGGAAAACGATTTGCAGCCAGAGTGAAGCGCCAAAAAATAATGTTATGTGACATTTGTGACCTTGCCCAACTGCTTTCGCTCCGATTTCGGTTGTGCCAAGAGCAAATGCGGCCTTTGTCTGCGGCTAGAAAGGTGAGAAGTAGCCACTGGCTGTAAATATTTAACTAACCAGTCATCGCATTGGTGTTCGGCTTATTTCTGACGCCCAAAGGAGGAGGAAGGATTATATATTTGTGGTAGCTCTGAAATCCCTAGCATGGCGCTGGGAAAGAGAGACAGGTTTAAATCAGCGATTTAATATCTGCCTCCCATAAAGCTAAGGAAGCAGATAGAAACAGCGTGTGAAAAGAATGGAGCGGCATTCTAACCTGTAGAGTTTCAAGCCATTTAGCAAATATTAGCCACGATGAATGTGCCTAAATAAGATTAATGTACAATCCCCTCTAAAAGTAGTAAAACAGCAAGGCCAGGTCATTTATTTTTTGCTAGGCACTGAAGACATTTGTGTGTGAGATCAAAAGATGAATATGAAAAGAGAGATCAGAGTTTCTGCTTTTAATTCCCTGCTACATAACACATGTTGTATCAAACAACACAGCTTTTCAAGTATTGGAACAGAATGTTTTCGGCTAAATTAAAGTAAAAAATACTTCATATTTAGTTGCATATGTCTTGCTTGCAATAAATGCAACAAGCCTACGACCCATAGACTCCATCAGATTTCTTGTTTCCTCATTGGTTATGCCTTTTCAGGCTTTTGCCACAGAATCGTTTAGTTGTTGTCTTTATTACAGGGTTTCTCCCTTCAGTCTTTCCTTCTGGAAGTTAAATTTATGTTCACTTGAGTTAAGTTCTGGTGATTCTCTTGGCCAGTCCAAAACCTCCCATTTTTACCCTGTGCGTTGCCGCGACAGTGTGTTTTGGATCGTTGTCTTGCTGCAAAATATAATAATACATTTCTTTAGATTTCTGCATTCATTGTGCTATTCCTGCTATGACTTTAATAAAGAATTATAAAGCATATTCTAGTAGTAGCCATGCAAGCCCATACCATGGCACAACCTCCACCATGCTTCACAGATCAGCTTGTATGTTTACGATCATGAGCAGATCCTTTCTTTCTCCATGCTTTGGCCTTTCCATCCCTTTATTGAGGTTCATCTTTGTTTTATCAGCCCATAAAACTTTACCCCAGAACTGTTGTGGCTCATCGCTGTGCTTTTTAGCAAATTCCAATCCGGCTTTCGGATTTTTACTGCTGATGAGTAGTTTGCGTCTTGCTGTCCAGCCTCTGTATTGTTGTTCTGTCAGTCTCCTTCGAACAGTGGACTGTGATATTTCCACCTCTGCTTTTTAGAGGTTGTTCATGATGTTACACACCGTCATTTTGGGCCTTTTCTTTTCTGCTCTCAACATTTTTCTGCCATCAGTTGTTTTTCTTGGACAACCAGTTGCTCAGTACACTGGTGGTTTCCTTCTTTTTCAGGACATTCCAAATTGAGGTACTGACTATGCCCAGTGTTTTTGAAATATCTCTGATGGATGGTCCCCGTTTTCACAACCTCAGAATGGCATGCTTTTCTCTCTGGTCTTCAAATGCAGTCCTCACAGGTAAAAGTCAAAGTTTAAATTGAGAGTAGATACCCAGGGCTACTTAACCATGAAACAATCAATCTTATATGACACACCTGAGCAACAAGAAACACCTGCTGCTTGTCATGTTCCAATACTATTTCTCTCTTAAAAAACTGGGTGGTTTGATACAAAATGCATCATGTTCTGTGGTGTCTAACATATCAAGGTGTAAATACCAGGGAATAAATCCTGAATCTCTGGTCTCTCTTCTTATGCTCAGCTTTTGACCAGCAAAAACAAATGAACTTGTCTTGGTGTTCCAATACTTTATGAGCAGACTGTAGATGCTGAACACCAGGTTAAAATGGTAACGTTATTACAATAGTCTTCAGGATTTTGGCCATCTTCTTTTTTGTTTAGTTTCTTTTTTAGCCTGACGTGACTATATTTGGAGGAGAAGGAGGAAAGCTGAGCTAAAGCTGAGTTAAATTTAACAAGCTTGGCTAGCAAGGTGCGTCTACAAAATGTATGGGTGAATCACACAGACACAGGTGTCTGCTAATAGGTGCTAACGTCAAATGAGAAATACTTGAATTCCAAGCTGTATTGTCTATAAATTCATTACAAAGGGCACAAAAGAGGTGAAGTTCAGTGATTCCAATTCACAAACATGAGTCCTAACAGACATCTAGTGCTCTGTATCGTCATCCACCTCACTGTCAAAGCAGATGTGTTTGTATTAGAGGTAGCTTCAAACCTTAATGCAATTTTGAAAAGTGAGTTTTAATAAAAGTTACCTCTTGCACAGTTGTTATGACAGTAACCATGTCTGTTTTTGCTCTAAAGTTGGGCATTTTAACATGGGAGTGTATGAGGATTGACTCACTTCTGAATCCAGCCTCAAGTGGCCATTAGAGGAACTGCAGTTTTGGAGCTTCATCTCTCGGCCTCGAGGTTCTTGCTTGGTCATCACTGGACTGCAGATTCTCAGAGGAGCTCTAATGACAGTATTCTTTGGTTGGGAGTGTATTGTTATTGTCAGGCTGCCAAATGATCACTGACTTCTTCTGTTAACGCTTGTTAGGATATGATCGACATTCCAAAATAATAAATGTTTTCGTGAGCATGACTCAGAATTGAAACACCTTATTGTTCACAGTCAGTAATAGTTTTCCATTTTCACGTCTCCGCAATTTCTGCTCATTATCGACGGACCAGTCTGAAGTTCGGATGACTTGAGGTTTTCATTACAAAAGCCCAAATCTGCTGGGATATTTTTATAAATCCCAACCAACCCACATTTCATCAGCCGCCAAAATAGCCGTGTTGCTATGAATACATCCCATTTCCATTCCAAAAGGCTGCAGCTGTGATTGACGTGTCCTTGTTCTCTGGTTTACATTAGATGTGAAAATAATTGGCACCTGCACTCCTGCACATGCTCTGAAGCCGGGGAAAAGCACAGCACTAGTGGTTTCATTTCACTCTGGAGCCTGATCTCCTTCTATTCACTCCAGATGTGGAGGCACACAGGCATGGATATCCATCTGAAATCTCTGGGAAGATTAATGCAGAGTAAAGATGTGTCATATCATCATATTCTACAGTTGCTGACAAGTAGAGACGAGAGGCTCTGCATTGATATTTTTCTCACGGATACATAAGCCCTCATACATTTAAGATGTCAGCCGAGCATGTGTGCTTCTACTGTCCCTACCCTTCACCTCATCGTCTCCTCAGCCTCTTACTGATCTGCACATGTTCCCTCCAGCCATCTTTGTAGCTTGTTATCATGAGAGTGGGCCTATTGAAGTACATTAAGCATCCAGTATCCCAGTCGGCTCTGGCAGATTGGATGTGATCTTGGCGGTTTAGCGGGCATGCAATGCCCAGGGAGAGTAATTGCTTGCGTAATTGCACTCTGGGGAAAGGTAGAGCAGTGGGGCCTAAATGCATCCTTCTACCTGCCCTCGGGCTGCAAGCATGACAACTCTTGTCCCGGCGTCCGTCCAGCCTCTGCACCCTTTCATAACAGCCCTCCCTTTCCACAGTGACCAGAGGGGAGGTTTATCGAGGAGTCGGCGATGGCGGTGGAGGGGAAGCAGGTGGAGCTGGGTCAGAAGAGCTCTGCAAGGGGCTGAGGAGACAGATGGTGGCGGAGATTAGGGGGAGCAAGGAGGTGTCCTGCTGATAAAATGAAAAGGAAGGCAGAAGACATGAGGAGCTGAAGTCCACGTGAGAAAAGATGTGCTTGCGCGTAAGAGTGCAACAAAGTTTCTCATGAAGATTGTAAATATCCTCTCAAATGACACTGTGGGTGGCCTGCACCTCTCAAGAGGCCGTGTCAGGGGGATATTTGGAAGGCCAGCAGTGTTTATTGGCAACATTTTTCTTTCTGTCATCAAGTCACACAAAAAGACTGAAGCCGATAGCATGTTGCCTCTTGATACTTTCCTATGTTCCTTTTGAAGATTTGGACCCTGTTACAGGGGTCTACATCTTCCACAGAGCAGTGCATATTTGGTGCACTGCTGAACCTTTACGGAAGCAGAGCAGTGAACACTGGATTGAATTAAAATAACAGTACATGTGGTTCACAGATGGTTTTAGATGACAGAAAGAAAAATCTGGAATATGAACAGCCTTTTCAGTTAAAGATTAGGTCAACCTTGCTGTTTTACTTCTGTTCCTTGGGCTCCACAGCCTCACTTGGCTTCATTCTGAGACTTGTTGTGTCTCCCAGATGACACATTGTGGTTTTGACCTAGCTGCGTCTGCAGCGTCCGTGTCCGCCTTAAAGATCCGCAGCATTATCACAATAACTCAATACAGATTTCGAGAAGCTTCAACTAAGGAGTAGTAGATTATTATTGAATTTCACCTCTCTGGCCCAAATATGAATGATCCTTCTGGATCTTACAGGACAAACATTATAAAATTGGTGAAATTTTATATGTATGAGACAAATATCACTATTTTTATATCTGCCAAGTAGTAAACAAAGCTCAAGTCCACATAAAGACTGAGAACTAAAAGGAATCTGATAAAGTAAGCACCTTCGGGTGCTCTCTCATATTTCCCCAGGGGATGGCCACGGTGTATGAATCCGTGTGCCCTTTCTGATGCAACATGTGTCCCTACCCGGACTTGAACCATGGACCTTTTGCTTGTGAGGCAAGTCCCTACATCTGGCTCTGATCTAGAATTAAGTTTGGATTTCTCCCCAGATTTCATTTTCTTTTTCCAGCTTTTAATGCGCTAAGAGATCTGTACAGTAATCACGAGAGAAACTCTGAATTCTTTGGCACTTAATCTTATTTCTTAAGTTCACCCAGATCTGACCTTGAATCTGACATGGACTACAGCTGTGTGCTTAATCTCACAAAATACTGATTGTACAGCAGTATTTAGGCAGATTTACACCTTTTGTATACTGTACATTATACCACACATCAGGAGTTCGTCTGGATCCAGAACTTGTCCGGATTATTACTTTGCAGAATCGGAATGCCATTTTAGAGGGCTTTTCATCCGTACCAGATAAGTTTGGAATTTCACATTAAAAACTGACCAAATCAGCCAGATGGAATGCAGATCACGCTTCGCAAAATTGGAAGGTCCTTTTAAAGTGTTTTCAACCTCTACCAGCCAAATTTTGAAATTCTAATTTACTGCTGACTAAAATGGCCAGCCAGATTGGCCAAATTGAATGGCACCTGAATAAGTAGCACTGGGCTTTGGGTTGGGATGTATTGTATGACTGATAAGAGGGTTGTTGGGGAGGTGGAGAACAGGCAGGCCTTCATAATGGCGTTGGCCCCGAGTCTGGGAGATGTTAATTGTCCTTCGTGGGCAAAAGGTGTCGCATCTAGTTTACAGCTGGAATACTGTAGGCATGTTAGGCTCAGGGAGGTTTAAAGTATGTTTTAAATGGGGTGGCACATGACTCTTCTTTTATGCTTGCTTACTGCCTCTGTGGTTTTCCTCTTCAGCTTCAAACAGCCCTTACACATAAAGTAAGCTGAAAGGTTTCAAGGAGAAAATCAGTCTTAAGTATTCACAGCTTACTCTATGTTCAGTGTGTAGAGGGTTTCAAGCAGGGTCACAGCCAAAAAGACTGAAAACCACATTTTCCACATACTATAGTATAGTTATAGTTTTCTGTTGCTACATTCTGTTGCTATATATTATATATAAGCTATACTTTTTTTGGAAGAGAACCATAAACAAGATCTACTTGGTGTTTCCAAAACTTCCATCCGCATGCTCCACCTTTCCCCAGTGGACGGAGTTGCTCAGCTGTCAAAGAGATGTTTCGTTTGCTGTCACATGACCCAGACGAAGATTTTAGGTCCTGTGATAACAGGCGGTCATGCGTGTCTCTGTTCAGGGATGGTCTCAGGTGTCCGATGTGAATGACTGCTTTTTATTTTTGCCCATCCATCCAGGAACTTCTGCTCAATGACTTTGATCCCACCCCAGTAGAGAATGATAGGAAAAAAAAGAGACAACTTGCAAGTTCAGACTGTGTGCTGGGGGACGTCAAAGTGAGATCCAGGGGTGTCATTTCCAATAAATCTTCACGAAGACAGGGAGGAATGTTTTAGCTCTATTTCTCTGCCTTATTAGATGATGGTGTCAGACAGCACAGAAAAATTAAGCAGTTGCATGATTAATACCACTTGAGAACAGGGGTGCAGCTATGAGGGGGAGCTGGGGTGGCTCTCCCCCAGAACATCTGTTGTCATGTGGCAACCATGGGTGGAAATAACAAGAAGATAAAGGTGTCTCGGTCCCCTTTATAGGTCATTTGATGCACTGTAAATAAAATAACCATACATAATGTTAAATATTAGAATAATACGCAGTAAAAGCTCCTGTGCTAATTATAGATGCAAAATATATCTATTTTTATACTTTTGAAAAATCTAAAAATATATTGTCTGCTCACAGTTAAACTCAGTTTAGTTCTCTGAACTGTCAACCAATTTTAAGTGGCTTTGTATAGCATTTATGCATGATTTTCAGATGCCAGTACTTGTCTCCTCCAACCCCACCCATGCCAGACCACCACATTAAAAAAAAGTCCTAGAAACACCCCTGCTTAAAGGAACTTTCATGTTAAAGCTACATTGTATGGATAAAAGCATTGAGCCACCTACAGGAGCTTTAATGGCATCTCATTCTAAACCCATAGGCATTAAAATGGGCTTGGTTCCCCCTTTGTAGATATAACAGCTTCTGTGAGGGCTTTCTACAAGATTTTGGAGTGTTTCTGTGGGGATTTTTGCCCATTTATCTAGAAGCGTTAGGTCAGACACTAATATGCGATGAGAGGGCCTGGCTCGCACTCTCTGTTTTTGTTTATCCCAAAGGTGCTGGATAGGGTCGAGGTCAGGGCTCTGTGTGGGTCAGTCAAGTTCTTCCACACCAAACTCATCCAGCCATGTTTTCATGGACGTTGCTTTGTCCACTGGAGCGCAGTCCTGCTGGAACAGAAAAGGGCCTTCTTGAACTGTTTCCACAAAGTTGGAAGCAGAGAATTCCAAAATGTCTTGGTAAGCTGAGACTTTAAAGGAAGAGCACCTAAGATTTAAGTTGATCTGCTATTAGAAATTGAGTCTAAAAGATATTTACATATGCATTTTTAGTGAGTCCCCTTCTATTGGAGCTAGCATGTTGGGCTGTCAAATTTCTACGGTAGCTCAGAACGGGCAAACAGACTTGAATACTAGCTTTCACATTTCTGTTAATGCCATCACAACACAGATCAGCTATCATTACTCAATGGCTATGATCTATTACTTTTGCAGTATAAAAACTTGAACTTTTAATTACTAAATCTTATGCAGTTCAGTTACATTTGTAATCCCTATTTACATCTACATACACCAACCTCTGGATTTAAAATACTTACAGCTGCAGACATGCAGTCATGGAAGACTCCATTTTGCTCCCTGATGACCACAACATGTTTGGAAAAAGAGAGGGGTGAAGATAGGTTTTCAGATGTTGCAATCTGAACTCTTCCCAATAGCACTAAATGTAACACAGTGAAGACTTTCCTTCACTGGACCTAAAAGGTCCAGGCCAACTCTTGAAAACCAACTCCAGAACATTATCCCACCTCCACCAAACTTTACACTTGGCACAATGCAGTCAGGAAGGCAGGTACTTGGTCTCGGCATTTGCCAAACCCAGACTCGTCCATGAGACTGCCAGAGAGAATTGTGATTAATTAATGCACAGAACATATTTCCACTGCTCCAGAGTCCAGCGACAGCGTGCTTTACACCACTCATCTTACCCTTGGCCTCGTGCTCGGTGATGTGAAGCTTGCGTGGAGCTGCTCAGCCATGGAAATCCATACCACGAAGCTCCCGGTGAACAGTTTTTGTGCTGATGTTAATGCCAGAGGACTTTTGAAACTCTGCAGTTATTCAGTCATTCAGTTCATTTGCGACTTTTGTGCACAATGCCTCTCAGCACTTGGTGACCCCTCTCTGTAACTTTATGCGGTCCTACCACTTTGTGGCTGAGTTGCTGTGGTTCCTAAACGCTTCCACTTTGCAATAATACCACTTGCATTTGAGTTTGGAATATGCAGGAGGGAATACATTTCACAAACTGAGTTGCTGAAACAGTGGCATCCTTTTCCACCAGCGCTACGTTTGAATTCAGTGAATTCAGTAAAGAAAGACTGCATGGCCAGGTGCTGGATTTTTGACTTTTTGACTTGTGACAATGGGCCTGAATGAAAGACCTGAATTCAGTGACTAACAGGTGTGGCCCAATACTTGTGTCCATATAGTGCTTTTAAATTGGAACTAGATTCAGGCTAGATTCAGGTAAATTAGAAGCTGGGGAAATGCGCTCAATTGTAGCAAAGGCAGGACAAACGCATATCGACTGCTCAAGTATGCAAATGCAGGCAGGTGCTTGAAAGTCGGCTGTCGGGTAAAAATCGTTTACTGATCCAGAATCAGCGAGTCACTCTGTACCATCCATACGTGTGATCTGCAGATCACATGTTGCACAACCCCCTCCTTTGCCCTTATTTAATCCCCCTCCTGCCCCCGTCTCCCTCGCTCTCTCTTTCTCTCTCTCTCTCTGTCACACAGAGATGTAAGGATGTGTGTGTGTTGGCAGCAGAAGAGT
>VUQH01090262.1:4601-19047 GCA_015106775.1 Etroplus canarensis | reverse complement strand
ATATATATATAAACAAATTTCATGTTACCCTGTTATTCTCACTGTCCGTCGCAAAACAATTTGAACTCCTTGCCTCGAAGCTTGAATTCTCCGATCGCCAATCTCTCACAATTATAGGTTGTTATAGATCTCATAACAACTTCTTCGAATCATGTGACAACTAATGACTTGCCAAGTTTCTTATTTACTCAGTCTGGTACACTGTCTGATAAGACATACTAAATTGTTTCAATGATCATTTTATTTCTGCTGGATCCTTGTTTGAGTCGTTAAATCCTGAACGGACAAATGCTGGTCTGGCTAGTGTTAACACACTCTTGGCTCCGCAGGCTGTGGGTGGACCCATCACTTGCCCGTTTGAGTTTACGACTGTATCTGTTGCTGAGGTAAACAATGTACTAAGGAGGCTGGACATGAGTAAAGCAGCAGGACCTGATCAAATTGAACCATTTTTTTTTTAAAGTTGGCTGCTGATTTTATTGCTGAGCCTCTTTCACACATTTTTAGCCTGAGTCTTACCAGCCATAAAATTCCTAAAATCCGGAAGTCGGCCTTTGTTCCCCCCTGTTAAAAGGGGGTGAACTCACAAATGTAGACAACTACAGGCCAATTTCTAAATTGTGTATTTTAGCAAAACTGTTTGGGAGGATCATCAGTGACAAACTAAAGGAATTTTTAGAATCAAATGTTTTATCCTCACTCCAATCTGGCTTTTGAAAACAGCACAGCACTGTCACAGCTGGGCTGAAGGTCCTAAATGATTTAATTGAGACTCTGGATAGCAAAAAATATTGTGTCGCTCTTTTTATTGATCTGTCAAATGTGTTTGGCACAGTAGACCACAGCCTGCTAATACAAAACTTACGTCACATTGGCTTATCTAAAAATGTAGCTGCTTGGGTTGCCGACTATCCAACAGAACACAATGTGTTCAGGTGGCTGGAACCACTTCTTCTTTTCTGGACATTACAAAAGGGATGCCCCAAGATTCAGTGCTGGAACCCATTTTATTTTCAATCTATATGAACAATCTCTATAACAACTTGTTAAATGCAATGTATAATTTTTTTATGCAGATGATACCATTATTTATTGCTGTTCAACCTCATTCGCTCAGACTTTTGAGTTTTTACAAGCTGCTTTTAATGTTATCCAGCCTCATTCACATGATCTTCAATTGGTTTTAAACACAGATAAAACCAAGCTCATGGTTTTCCCTCATACAAAGGTGCTAGCACAAAAACATTAAAAAAAATTGTAAAATCTAAAGGAAAACCTATACAGCAGGTTTTAAATTTCAAGTACTGCAGATATTTGCAGCTACACCAGCTTCCACTCTTCTGGGAAGGCGGTCTACAAGATTTTGGGGTGTGTCTGTGGGAATTTTTGAGCATCTGTGAAGTCAGACACTGACGTCATCTCTCTGCGTTGGCTCTGGACAGGTCGCCTGTCCAGAGTATACCCCGCCTTTCGCCGCATGACGGCTGGGGTAGGCTCTGGACATTGCAACCCTGAATTGGACAAGTAGAAAAGGTGGAACGGCTCCATCAGACTGTAGATAAAGACCAGAGTGAGTAAATTACGCAGGTTACTTAGAGCCATCCTCAGGTTTATTGTTAAAACTCTTAGTTTACATGGTATCAATTTAACACATTTCAGACAAACAGTTCAAAACTGTTGATAAAGAAAAAAAAAAGAAAACGCAGCCCCGCGTGGCGTCCAGGCGCGGACGCAGCTCGCCGTGATCCTTCAGCAGCGTCCATCGCACAAACATTTCCCACAATTAAAGCGGAATCTGACAGACCTCCAAACAGAAAGACACCGTTCATGATCCTGATGTTCGTTTCTCTGCTCTGAGAGTCCACAACACCACAGTCAGGACCTTCACTCAGCCTCCGCATCCTCCTCTGAGCCTTCCTCCTCCTCACTGTCCTCATCCTCCTCCTCCTCCTCGTCCTCTTCCTCCTCACTATCCTCCTCCTCCTCATCCTCCTCAGCAGACGACTCTTTGTCTTTGTCCACAGCTGGCATCTTGATGACGATCTCTTCGTCGTCGCCATCGTCGCCCACCACCGTGGACTTCCTCCTCTCTAGAAAGGAGGGCGTGCAGACGGGCGTGCTGTCCTGAAGAGGAGGGATGAAGAAGAGGATTTTACTTCAAAACAGTACAAACAAAAATTCCAATTATTGGTTTATTGAAAATATTCACACATCTGAGTTTGATGCCTGCAACATCAGGTCTGACAGAACACTCAGCTTCTTGGACCTGAAGACACCAGCTGATGGACCTGGACTGACCTACATCTCAGTCCAGAATCTCTGCTTTCTTATTTTGTGCTTCATAACACTCCACACAGTACTGTGCAAAAGTCTCGACCCACCCCTCATTTCTTTTGTTTTGCAGGAAACTGGGAGGAAGGTCCTCATGTGTAAACTAATAAAAAAGTTTATACAGTTCTAACCAGACTGAAAGTCAGTATTTATTCTTCAGCACAGCCTGAACTCAAGCCAAGCTTTCTGTCTTTAAGTCGTCTTCAGGAATAGATCTCCAGGCTTCTCGAAGGACATTCCAAAGCTCTTCTTTGGATGTTGGCTACTGTTTGTTCTGTTCTCTGTCAACATGATCCCACACTGCTTCAATAATGTTGAGGTCTGGGCTCTGGGGAGGCCAGTCCATGACTGATAGTGTTCCATTGTGTGTTCTCCTATCCAGGTAGGCTTTTACTGCATTGGCAGTGTGTTTGGGATCACTGTCACGCTGAAACATGAAGCTGCTGAGGACAGTACTTTTCTGAGTTCATAATTCCATCAATTTTGACCAATCACAAAACGCCACTGGCCGAAATGCAGCCCAAACCATGACAGAGCCTCCACCGTGTTTTACAGATGGCTGTAGACACTCTCCTGACCTCCTCTGTAAATACGGGCAACAAATTGAACCAAAAATGTCAAATTTGACTGTTTGACACTTATTTTCAGTCCAGTTCTTGTGTCATTTTCATAGCTCAGCCTCTTCTCCCTGTTTCCCTTCCTTAAGACTGGTGTCTTGACAGCCACCCTTCCACTGAGACCATTTCTGATGAGGCTTCGGTGGACAGTAGATGGATCAACTGAAGGTCCAGATGCATCTCTCAGGTCTTTGCTGGATTTGTTCCTGTTTCTTAAGGACATGACTTTCAGATGCTGTTCATCAGCTGTATAGTTTTTAAACCTGACTCTTCTTCTGTCCTCCACCTGTCCAGTTTCCTCACATTTTTAAGGACACACTGCACACCATGCTGAGATGTGCCAAGTTTTCAGCTAACAGCTCTTTCAGAATCACCTTGATGTGCAAAAATCCTCTCACTGGCATTTTTCATAGATTCAACTAAAGAAATGGGAACAAATGATGTATTTTGTGACAGGCTGCTGGTAGTGACTAAAGATCCATTTTAAAATTGCTTCTTTGCCAAGCTGTCTGTTGTGTCAACACAACACTGGTTCATCCTTTGTGATTGGAGCCTTTGTCTGCTGAAATGATTCATAGGTCAGAGGTTAAGTGTCTTAAAAAATGTTCAGGTACAAAGACTGGACTGAAAATGAGTGAAAAAGCAGCCAATGTCCACAGAAACACCTCTCAGGAGCTTCAGAAAGCCTGGAGAACTCTTGCTAAAGACTGCTTCAAAACATGAGAGGTGGCTCTAGACTTTTGCACAGTACTGTACTCACCTGTGGAACGTTCCAGGGGTTTTCTTGTCCCTGTTCTGTTTTGGAACCTGCTGCAGGCATCAAACTCACAGTGTTTGAATACTTTCAAAAACCCATGAAGTTTATCAGTTTGAACATTTTGCTTTTGTTCAGTTGAAAACGATTAAAAAAAAAAAATTCTGTATTTTGTTTTGTTCATGTTTCACACAGCGTCCAAACTTTTATGGAATTATGGTTTGTATTTTCTGAGATTCCGCCAGCAGGGGGCAGCATTTGCAGCATCTAGCCCCAGCCTCTGCTCAAGCAAACAACTTCCCAGGTTACAGAGGTCACACTTACTGCTCCCTCTTGTGGTAGAAGCGGGCATTACATCAAAGTGCAGCAGACGCTTGGGACATGAGGCGTTTGGGGGCATTTCCTCACATTTTCCCCCTGGTGTTTACTTTCTAACAGGTGAATTCGCACTACGAACCTTCAAACGGGCACAGCTCGGTGCTGATGTTGGTGCATGGGTTTTATCGCGCTGCCACCGACAGACACGAGCGATAAGCTTAACGCACCGCGCTGCTGTAGGCGCAGTTATCTGACCCCGGACCACCGACAGACCCGGGGTCATTTTCAGTCTGCGCCCGTCAGAAAAAAAAACCCAAACAAACAGAAACAACCAAGATGACTTACATTGCCGCAGGACGACGTGTTCCCGGCATCTGAGGACTTCTTCTTCTGAGGGACCTGAGCAGCCTGGAGGCGCAGAGAGAGGAAAACACCACGTCAGCTTTAACGTTTACCAGCGACTCCCAGAATCCCCTGCAGCCCACCCACACCTTCAGCCATCCATGATTCTGCTCTGAAGGAGTTCCTTCATTTAAAGGACACATCAGAAACAGCTGTGCTGACACGCCTTCATGCCAGAAGAAATCCAACCAGACAAACTGTTACATGTTACATTTAACCAGCTAACAGAGAAGCTAAAAGAAATCAAAGGGTTAAAAGGAAATGGAAAAACAGGGGGTGAATAAAACAGCAACGCAAATGGGAAGAGACATTTTTTTCGCTTCACATTTTGAGGACCACCAGGGGGACACGCTGAGAATCCCCGACTAGGGGACACTTTATTAGGCACGGGGAAGATGGTTAGGAAGACCACAGAGACGGGTGGTGGGTGTAGTGAAGGAGGACATGCAGAGGGTCGGTGTGAGGGAAGAGGACGCAGGGATAGGGTGAGACGGAGGCTGTGGCGACCCCTAACGGGGGCAGCAGCTCCTGCGCGTGAACACTTACGAATCCGGGGAAGTCGTAATCGATGCCGTGCGCGGCGAGCCTCTTGCGGAGCTTCGACTCTTTGCGCAGCAGCTTACTGGTCAACTTGGCCACGTCCTCCTCCGTGTGCTTCCTGTTGTAGCGCGCCACAGCCGGAAACGACGGCTTTTTGAACTCCCTCTCGGAGCCGACGAACAGCTTCTCGTGCACGTTCTCGGGAGCCATCACCTGACCTGGGGACAAACAGCAGGGGAGGGGTCAGGGTTCACGTTGCTGCGTTCGGCGGAACGGTCCGAGCAAGTTTTCTAACCGGTACTCACATTTGACGAGTTTCTCTCCCATCAGGTAGTTGTTCATCGTCTCTGCGACGATCTTCGCCACCTCATCGCAGTCAAACTCGATGAAAGCGTAACCTTTGCTGTTACCCGTCTGCGAGTGAAAAGAGGGGACAATGAAGCGACCGTCACAGAATCCCGACCGCCGCTCTAAGCCGTTTGTCGGCACATGGGTTTTATCGGCCCGCCAACAGGCGAGCGGGCAATAAGCTAAACGTGCCAGGGTACTTTAGGCTCAGGTGTCTGACCTCAGACCATTTCCATGTCTGAGGTCATTTTCAGTCTCAGCCAAAAGCTCCACGTTTGGAGCGGCGACGCCTCGGACGCGTCAAACGTACGTTACCTTCTTACTCCTGGACAGACGCAGCCTCAGGATCTTCCCAAACTGTCCGAAGTAAGACTTCAGCTGAGGCTCCAACAGGCCGCGGGGCAGGTGGCTCACGTAGACCACTCCTGGGCTTAGATGGCTTCCCTGTGTGGGGGACAAGAGGACACAAACACGCCGGACAAAGTGAGGACAGAACAGGCAGACAGGACAGCTCTGCTTTCACTGCGGTGATCCAACCTGACTCAGTTTGAAACAGAACAGAAACAACGAGCAGCTTCTCATAAACCGGGCTTCAAGGTCACTTCATTAGGTACACCTACTCAAACGCTCATTAACACCGACGTCCGACCGGCCAATCACACAGCAGGACGCGGTGAAGACGACCCGCCGGAGTTCAGACTGAGCATCAGCACGAAGGAGGAAGGTGATGCAAGTGACTCTGAACGCAGCACGGCTGCTGATCTGCCGGGATTTTAACACGCGACCATCTCCGGGGTCTACACAGAGCACAGCGGTGAGACCGGCTGATGTCAGAGGTCAGAGGACAACGGTCAGGCTGCTTCTGGTTACCACTGAGCCCTGCAGCATCTCAGACCTTCACGCAGGTGGTCCGCAGCGGGAGGAGACCACCCCAGGAGCCCCTCCTGCCGGCGGGGGCGGGGCGGGACACTGGGACTGGAATCCACACGTGCTCAGTAAGGGTGGTCCGACGCGTCTCTGACGCTCCACCATCTCAGCCAGGAAGAACCAAAGCAGCTCTGAGGGCAAAATCAGACCAGCCTGGTACTAGCGAGGTGTACCTAATGAAGTGGCCAGTGGCCATTTTTAACATTACGTTCCTCAAATAAAATGGCAGGTTGTCAGGAAGGGCACCCGGTGTAAAAAAAAAAAAAAAAAAATCTACCAAATTACGGATGTGGGTCAGTTCGCTCTGGTGCCCCCTTGGGGAGCAGCTGAAGGTAATTTAGGGCTGGTCTCTACGCAGGATGCCCTTCCTAACGCAGCCCTCCGCGGTGAGAGGCGCGCGCGTCTCCCCCCCACACCTGGAAAAAGACTCGGACCGTCCGCGCCGCGGGTTCAAACCCGCACCCACCTTGGCCGGTTTCTTCTTCTTCTTCGCCTCCTGGACCTTCTTCCTGAACTCGCGCTCCTGGGCGGGGTTCAGCGCCAGCAGCTCCCCGCTCGGAGCCGTTTCTGCGCCGCTGTCGCTCATTTTCAGCAGTTAAAGCTTCCGACGCCACATAAACCACGGCTGCGTCCGCACCACGCTGCTGCTCTTACGGCTGCGCATGCGCTCCCAGCCAACGACAGGCGGAGAGGGGCGCGCGCGAACGGCGGCGCTCCGCACAGCGCCGCCTGCAGGCACGGAGGGACACAACCTTACTTACGCTCTCATTGGTTGATGGTTTATCCAAGTTTTTATATTTACTTTAGATTTACACTGTTTGTCTCATTATTGGAATATTCTAAAATAAATTATTATTATTATTATTACTTATTATCTCACCATTATTATTATTATTATTATTATTATTATTGTTGTTGTTGTTGTTGATTCCAGGTGGTGGAGGGCTGCATCAGGCAGGGCATCCAGTGTAAAACATCTGCCAAATTACCATTGTGGATTAATCCATTGCAGTGAGCCCTTGGTGGAGAATACAAGGGAGCAGCTAAAAGGTACATTTGCGAATTGCATGAAAATGTGTTTTTCTTTCGAAAACAGTGAAATTTCAAAGTGATCCCAAACTTGCATATTGTGCATCTTATATTAATGAAATAGCTGCTCACATGTCAGAATGAAATTTTTCCCATTCGTATGCCTCTGCATTATTGATTTAATACTTAATCTGAAGCTGAGTCTAAAATCTGTTCTGAAGCATTTTGTCATTGCAGTAATTTGTTTGACTTTGTCCTAATAATGTTATGTTATATTTAACCTTTTTGTCAGTAGAGTTTTTTTTTCTGCTCAGTGTCTCATTGATTGTACTGATGATTCAACAAGGAGAGTTTTATGTCCATCCCAGTGTTGAAAACCAGTGTGTGTGTGTGTGTGTGTGTGTGTGTGTGTGTGTGTGTGTGTTATTCGATGTGACCTTTCTCCATATGGTGTGGGACTGAGCAGGAGGACAGGAGGTGAGCCCTGCACATGCTATCAGTCTGAGCTGTTAGCCAGCATCCACAGCCACACACACGCACACACACACACACACACACACACACACACACATACACACACACACACAAACATGCTGCAGGCCCAACATGTCATTGTTACCTGATATTCATGGTGTGTAGGAGAAACAGATGAAGGAGAAGGTCATGTGTGTGATGTCAGAGGCGGTGTGTTCAATGCTGGCCGTGGGTTTGATTGCCGCTCACTCTTCTTGCACAGCCTCAGGCTCCCTCTACCCTCTGTCCTCCCCACCCACCTCCCACTATCATCAGCATCAGTCCAACCCCCACCAGGAGACACACAGACCTTTCTATTTTTGATTTCTAGTCCAAGATAAAACAATAGTACAGTATGCTTTCAGAAATCACTGGCAGAGGCTGTATTTACACTATCAAAGAGAGCTAATATTCATGGCTCGGCAGTTGTGTTTGACGATGATGAATTATGTATGTAATACATACAGCACAGTAGCCAAACTTTATTCTGCTGAAACCTGGAAAGGATAAGGAGGGCAAAATTTTAGAAAGAATCTTACAAAACTTTCCTTTTATCTCTAGGAATATTTTGTGTGCATTCTGCAAGCAGTAAGAGCCTAATCCCTCGGGAGAAAGGAATAATCTCCAATACCATTAACAACCCCCCAAAAAAGCCCTTAAAGTCAGGGAACACTGTGCACTTTACATATCAAAGTCTAGATGACCTTTATGTCCTGATATCATGTTAAATCTGTTGCACTGTAAAATGCTAATAAAGCAAATTCAGATAGACTAAACAATTGCAAACGGTATGAAAAAGTAAAAAGTAGAACCCTTCTCCTGTTATGAAAATACAAAAATATTTTCTCTGTTAACTCCATTTTTTAAGCTCCATGTTGTCACATTTGTCAAATCCATCTGCCACATGTAGACAAAGATATGACCAGTTCACATAATGTCAAGGCTGTTCCTAAAAATACTGCAAAACAAAGTTCTCTCGCTAGCTTTTCCTACATTTTCTACTGCATCCAACAGCTGATTTTTATCTTGCTTGGATGTCATTGTTTGTGACAGAAGCTTTGGTCACATGTCTTTTTGTAACAGTTCTTAGTTTCATCCAGCTGAATGACCAATGAGCTCATGCCATGGGGAGGTGTCCGTCATTCATAGGCCCACAAAAGAATCATTACTCCTCCTGGAGTATTGGTCAGAATTGAATCAAACTTACACACTATGATCACCCAGAGTGTTCTCAAGGTCAAAGTCATATTTGTTACTGTATGTGCGCATTTAATTTTCATACGAGTGTTTGCATGTGCCTCTCTGACATCTTTACATAAATACCATCATTAGATTTACTTATGGCATAATAATGTCTTAAGATTGGTTAAAGCCTGTCAAGAGCTAGGGCCATTTTCCTGGATATGACTGTTCGTGAGTCTCCTTGACTTATCAGTGGATTCCAGTTCTCATTAGTTTGTCCAGTACAGCCAACCAGTGACAAGAAGGCATCACTTTCTTCATGTGCTTTCCACATTACAATAACCTGTGAATTGTGAGGGATCCCGAGCTGGATGAGCTGCTACGTCCCTGAAGCTCTGGTTTGCATATTTTATCACACATGTAAAACCAAGAGAATGAATCACCAAGGTCTGTTTTGTTTTGTTTTTTTAAAATCTTGAAATAATGGTCACCTGCTACCCAGTTAAAAAACAAGCATTTCTATTACTGTAGTATAATCTGAATCACAGATAAGAAAAACTTCTTGAGAACAAAATGTTCTAAGCCTCTCCAAACTCTTTGTTTCAACATTTAACTTTCAAGTACAATAAGGTGATTGATCAGAACCGTTACTTCTGATTATTCATGTTGGCTTACAAACCAGTTTAAGTAAAGGAAACTTGAATTACAACATTAGGCTTTATTGTTTTGGACTTTATTCCAAATTATATCTTAAAATTGAAATTTTTACAAAATTTCAACATTTAAAAAAAACTCAAAACCATCTAGAATAACTTTGCCCATTAAGTTAATCATTTAGTGTGCGTGATGTGCCGTTTCAGTGTTTTTCTTTTGGATTGCTCACAGTACAGTTACGAGTTATCATTATTCCAATATCCAGCCACCCTGCTCTTTTGTCTTATAATAAAACGCTTGCTTATTTAATTTTCACTGCTAGAGGTAACTGATCATTAAATGGTGATATAATAGACCCTTTACCATGCCCTGCTAGATTCTGTGTCCCATGCAGAAGTTAATGAAAGGAATACAAATGCTAACAAAACAAAGCTATTGTATGGACAAAAGGCTAACAAGAAGGTTTTCCTCACAGCACAAGTAGCTTTGCAAAAGACATTGTTGCAAGATGTCCGTACATACATACATACATGCTTATTGTTTTCAAGTTTCTTTACAAAGCCCCCCCCCCACCCAACTTCCCCCCACAAAGAAATATCTTTGATTTTCATTCATATGCAAATGCGCATCCTTAAGAAAAAACACGTTCTTTTAAACAGAAGAAAAAAGGGAAATTAAAAAGGGAGAGGAAGTTCAGCTTATCACCACTCAACAGATGTTGTAGCTAAATGTGTTGGTTTGTCTCGTCACTGAGGCTGAGCGAAGTAAAGCTCCAGAGCTGGCCTGTCTGAATGGACAGAGCCAACCAGCTGCAGCTAAAACACACAAACAGACACACACACATATATGTAGTAGCTGTAATTTGCTTCAATGACAGAGGTGGAAGGAGCCAGAGGATCAGGATGAGAACCTTCAGCTGCCAAAGGCCTCTGGCCAAACACAGGAAATTCATTTTCCGAGAGGATGCAGTAAATGCACTGCGCAGCAGGACATTACAAGAGCCAGGTACCTTTCAGAAAGTGCTGAGTGGACAGAGCTGGGGTCTGGCCTGGTGTCTATTGACAGAAAAAAAAGATCAAAACTCTGTTAAGATCCCGTGGGACCCAACACAGGCCTTATAAACACAGTTTACGCTAGTACGTGGTTTAAAGCCAGGCTTTCCAAGGTCATTAAAAAAAGTTTTTAGTTCCCTATATTGCATTTTATTTTATTATTGTTGATTTAACAGTCATTGCTGCAGTAAATAAAGATGTGCAAAATGCAGAGTTGTCATGCTGAGCTTCGGTTGTGGTTGGGTCTCATCAAAAAGCAGTTCATGAATTAAAGGTCATCGGCGGTTTATTCCAAATTAACTGATGATGTTTAAAGTGGTTTGTTAAAAATGTTACCAATTTGGAAAAAAGTAAAGTACAGAGAAAAAAAAAAAAAATTTTATTTAGATTTTCTCTATTCTCATGAAAAGAATGTGTATGAAATCCAGCCCTACCATGTTCAGGGTTAAATTTCAAAGCAAAAAAAGAAAAATGTTATTAGCCAAGACATGAAGGAATCTGATAAGCACATCAGAAAAAAAATACATTTGCTCCTTTGAATTCCTGTGGTCCAACACCTGGTTTGATCCGTTTCTGCATTCAGAAGTGTACGCGTCTCTCATTTCACCCTCCTTTTACCCTTTAATAAATGCTGTTTTTAATTGACACCTGCATTAAACAGGTGTGTATGCCTTACTTTTATCTCTTTAGATCATGATCCTCTGTAGCTGGTACACGTGTCTCACACAGAATTTCAGTAATAATCAGTGTTGCAGTTGGAGCAAGAGCAAGATTGAACAAACACTTCCGTGCAGGACCTCAGAAGGACAGTTAGCAGTTTAGCTGAGACAGAAGAAGAATCACAGAAAACAGAAAAGTTTAGAGAGCTAAAAGGCAGACTTGCAGGAAGGAAAGTAGGTTAGTGACTGGAAGGATTTTGGCTCGGATCCCTTGAGGTAATGTGGCAGGTGCCCTTGACCAAAGCACCGAAGGCTAACAGACCAACAACTGTGGTGTTGCTCCTCTGCTGCCAACAGCAACTAAACAGTTGTTGGGGGAAAAAAAAATCAGATGTCTCTGTTATTGCTCGGTAAACAATTTTTGGAACTACTCGCTTATATTTCCTTCTTTTTTCTCTCCTCATCTCTATTATTTCCGTTGTTCCTTGTTGGGTTTGTCCTCTGGCATCTCACGTCCCTTCCTTCCTCTACCTTGCGATATAACTTCCATGGCTGGTTGATTTGGGTGAGTGGAGTGAAACAGGAAAGGCTTCCACAGTTCAGGGCTCCAGAGAGCTTGGCCAGGCAGCAGCAATCAATCACAGACTAAATCCCTCCTCTCTCAGGACTGCCTCGTGCCAGGTGACATGGTCAACAGCTGCAGAGAAATATGAAGCCTACGGCAGGTAGCTGAATTTAAACAGATTGGTAAACAGGGAAATGTCTACATTCGGAAGAAAAGCACTGATTATACCATGTGAGGCAGAACTTCTCTCACACGACGCGTTGGCTGCTTGTTCAAATATTTTACACTTTACTGACAAACCTCAAATAGCAGTCCTTACTTCATATCAAAGGTAAAAGTAATGGGACACTGGAGTTCCAAAAAAAATCTCACCTGACATTTTTTTAACTATGACTGTGGTCTTTTTGATAGTGAGATTTTTGTTTTCTGAACCTGACTGTAACGATGGAGAAATAAGATGTGTCACACTGTAACACACTGATTATGCAGGGTAGTCTGAGAGGTTAATAGAGGTCCCTGGCTGCAGGCAAAAGTGCCCTGCTCGTATTGACAGTGTCATGGGACACATAACTGTGGTAGCCAAGTAAAAATGCAGAAGAAGCTTGTGGCAAATGGGAGAAATTTTGCTTGTAACATGTGGTTAACATTGTGAAAGGACTTTGTTTCATCACAGACTATGATTTTTCACTGAAGTCACCCAAGTGGTTTTGTTGCCTAAACCAAACTACTTTTTTTCTATGCCTAACCACCTTGTGAACGTAACAAAACTAGAACAGAAAAATGTAAGACTGGACTCCGTTTTCTTTCTTCTAGTTCAAGGTCGTGCCATCCATTGACCACTCCAGCTGCCTCTTAATGCAGACCTTTCATTTGTTGTTGTTCCTTGAAGGGCAGAATGCTATACTGAAGCAGTACCCTGCCACTTAGAAACACATGCTGAAGATCAGGGGCGGGTCTAAAGGGGGGGCTTGGGGTGGCAGCGCAGAAGGCGTACCAGATGGGTCAGTACATAAAGCTAAAGGGGTGCCCTTTGTGTTAAATTATGATAAAGCATCAGTATATGATGGGATGGGAATGAGAATGAGTGGGAAAAGCCAGCTATGCATTGCTAAACTAGTGCTGTGACTTGTGTTGCCTGTATTCATTAAGATGCAACGTTCAGCATATAAAGATAGTGTTGTGGTTTTTTGAAGGAGGCGTAAAAATATTAACTCTTGGTTTTTATTTTCCTTGCAGACATGCCTAGAGTTGGAGCGGTACCTACAGACTGAGCCCAAGCGACTCTCAGAGCTATTTGACGAGGAGCTGGACTGTCTCTTAACGCCGGCTTATATGCAGGGAGGTGACAGTGATGAAGACCTGATGGACCCTCTCCTTCCCAGCCTCCCTGACCAGCCCAGTCCACCTTCGCTACTGGTAACCCTCCCCAAGGTCCAGGCCAAAATCCTTCACGTTCCCAATCCCACCAAGAACCAAACAGTAGCTGGGGCTGAAACTGTCACAGCCAAGGAGCAAGTCCTTGGAGGAGTCAGTGCCGCCCAGCTTAGTGCCGCTGTCACTTCTCTAACACCGCCATCATCACCGGAGCTCGGCCGACACCTTATTAAACCCACGCAAACTCTCACCGCAACAGCAGACGGCACATTAACACTCAAACTGGTGGCGAAGAAGGTGGGATTAGGGGCGGCTAAGCTGGTAGCAGCACGAGCATTACCATCCCCACCAAGCCGAGGAGGAGCACTCAGTGACAGCGAGCAGGGAGGGGTTGGAAATCTGGCAGGAGATGTACCAGAGAACAAGAAGAGAGTCCACCGGTGCCAGTTTAATGGCTGCAGGAAGGTTTATACCAAGAGCTCCCACCTGAAGGCCCATCAGAGGACCCACACAGGTAAAATCTTAATTACATTCATGAAAATTACACTCAGTCAGAAAGAAACAATTTGTGAAACCTGAAATTGCTTATATTTTCATCTGGCCATAGGTCTTATGTACTTCTCTGACAACCAAGAAGTTTTCTGGACAAACACTGGAATATTTTTGATTGTCTAACTGAACCTAATGGCCTTGGTTAAACTGATCATATATTATACTGTTGAAAGCAAAAGTAGCTGACGTAAATATAAAGTACAGGTCTGACAGGCAAAGCAGGAAAGAAGTGTTGTCTGATGGGGTCTATGGGTCAGAGGATATGACTTTACTCAGGTTCATTTACTTTTGCCATGCCCCTTAAAATCAGTACGCAGACTCTGTCCTTAAGCTTGGAGCCTTGAATAAGGCTTAACACATAAGCAGATGTTTCACCCTATGACTTGGTTGAGCGTGTGCAGAAATCTGCAAAGAAAACATCTGATGGAGGTTTTTAAAACAGATTAGAGCCTCTTTTCTCCTTCTTGTGCTTCTCAGATGATCCTTCAAAATTATTCATTTGCGTCTTGATATCAGCTCAGTGCCAAAAGCCCCTGCCTCAGTAATTGCCAGATGATTGATAGACTGGTAGTAAATGACTTTGCGAATTCAGCCGTGTCCAACTGGGTCTGACGTGCAGCTTTAGCTGC
>VUQH01090261.1:145751-157849 GCA_015106775.1 Etroplus canarensis | reverse complement strand
TGTGTGGATGGATGGAGGGTGGGCGATGGGGGTGGGTGAGGGGTGACAACTTATTGACAAATCAGGCAGAACTTAACGAAAGACACCCCAAATACTCAGCTTTAAGTGATTCCCCGGGGAGGGTTATAGACCAGCTTCACAGATCGTGTTGAGGGTTGCTGGATGCCCATTTATCTTCTTAAAGCTCACATTCAATCTCCATCACACTGTCAGATGGAAATGAGACCCTCTCTTTTGTACCATTCACACCCCAGAAGAGCTACTCAGTGCCCCTCTCTCAGAATGACAAAAAGAACCTAATTAGAGAGGATTGAAGGATATAAGAGAGGAGGATGGCCATGGCCCCAAGATCATTTTGTTTTACACCATGTTATGTCTATGGTTGTAATATTTGTGCTGAGCAGTGTGGGAATGAAGCATGGCAGCAGATCCCCTGCTATGGGTGTCTCAACATACTCAACGATCCATAATGTAGGCCTTATGAAACTGATGGGCCAGAACACAGACTCTATTCTGAAAGGCACAAAGCATTTGACAAGGTTGTTAGGACTTTGTCCGGCCACAGTCACCGATTAGGCTAATTCTCTCAATTTATGTTTGTGCAATCCATGGCTAGATAAATGCCCTGGGCATCAAAGTTTACATCCACAGACTTTGTGTTAATATGTTCCTGAATTTTATCCTGAAAAATAATACTCTTAAAAAAAATTAAGTCAAACCTTTGACTTTAGAATAAAGATTTTTGGCATAACCGATCAAATCCAACCCTGAAGCTAGACACAAGCCCTTTGACACGCAATGAACCATATGCCTCAGGCAGCCTTGAAATAATTATGTTAATTTAATTATCCTGCTAACAGTATAATATTTATGAGGTAACACATCTCACAGAACCACATTTCTCAATTCTAAAAGTAAGAGTGATACCAAAAATATTCTTTGAAACCAAATATTTCGAAAGGCTTCATTTGAGAAGTCCTCTAATTGGTCTTTAGCACTTACTGAGCGTTTCATATAAACCACCAAGTTATCCTCACATTGTTAATCTCATGAGCATCACCTAAAACCTGAGCATCAGTCTAATGCAATCGAATACACTTTTAAATCTAATTTTTCTAACATTTCTACCATTGTCCAAATGTTCGCCCCTGTCTGAGTTTACTTCATGACTCCCTACTCCTCTTCTAACAGCTTTGTAAACTACTTAAAGGGCCATTACTTCTCCTTACTTCCTCTGTCATAATGGGTTAAATGTACTATAAGCAGTCAACTCAAGCAGTTAATATAAAAGGCTATAAGCAGTCAAGTCTTGAACAATGCCACTGTGATAAAATATGTTTTCATTTCTTTCTGTGTTCTTTTTAACTTTCATCCATCAGATGTTATTATATACAAAGATAAATCAACGTAATAAAGTATGAATTCACCTGTTGGATGTTTATTAATATTGCGGAATATTTTGTTCAGCACTAAATTCAAGTAAAACCAAGATGCTAAATTATAATTTTATTTTAGATGAGTCATTGAATGATAGAGATAATCAGTTCTTATTATATAATTATTACAAAGAGTAGTTGGACTTATTTTCCAGTAGAAAAAAGTACTATATCATTTCCTTCTTTTTAGGTGAGCCGACAAATGGTGACTTTAAAAAAAAAAAAATCATACTTCAAGTTTATTAAAGAATAATACTGCACAGAAACCCACAGAAAGTTTCAAATGGCAGCATAAATAAAAAGTTGGAGGATAAAAACATTTTAAGTTATTTTATTTTCTAATTTTTGTCATCTTTAATATTGAGGCCATATGATTTCATTTCATCACACTGCCTGCCACTTAACGTGTCTTTAATAACATCACCTTATATTGTTAGAATTTGTTGTTTTCTTAATTATTTAATAATCTAAACAGAGTGTAATTGTATAGATGCCATGAGGTCACAAGAGACCACGTTTCTTATTTTTACAATCTCTTGTAATTAAAAAAAGTCAAGTTTGTGGGAGTAATTTTTAAAAGTTCCTAACAAAGAAAAAGGGGTGAGAAAATCAATAAGCCATTTTAGTCTCTATCTATCAAAGCGGATTCCTTCTTGTCTGTTTTAAAGTGGGGATGTGGCACTTTAATAGGATAGCGCGAGGCTGTTTGAAATGTATGCCAATGATTCCTGTCATTTCATGGCAGCCTGGCCATGGTTCACTGAGCGCCCACTTCTCCCCTGTCAGCTCGACTGAAGACAAGCATTTAGTTGCAAACTTTGAGCAGGTTGCGCAAACCAGAAATGATGTGACTGCTACTTCCAATCCCCATCCTTCTCTTTCATGCTGCAATGCCACTGGCGGTCAAAGAAAGGATAGAGGAATGTTCTTTCCCTCATTTAACTGAAGAACATGCTGATTTAGTAAAAACCTAAAAGCGAATAGACAAGCGGTGGGGGCGAGATGACAAGAAAGTAAAGGATAAAGTGGACAGAGTGAAAGTATGAGAAGTAAAAGGTGGACATTAGTATAGGAAAAGTCAAAGGTTATCAGTTGACCTTTTGCCTTTGGTCCAGCTCCCATGATACCTGCTTTAGTAAGTTTGTCATCATCTTATTGATAATTACTTACACTTGTATACTCTCTCATACTAAATCCACAGAGTACAGGACTGCAATTTTTGTTTCTCATGCATGGCCAGCATCATTTTCCAGATACTGATATAATACCTTAGCCACTTTTGTTTTTGTTTTTTAACAATTTCTGTGTTTGAACACTTGGCCAGTAAGTCAGTATCAAGTAGCCCTGCTGGCTAACTGACAGTATGGTTGCATCAAGGCCACGGCCCTATATTTTCTGCCTTGTAGCACACCAAAGTAAAATCGCTTGTCAGGCCGAGGTGTCTGTAAGCTGACAAGATGCCCCAGTGACATTTCAGCTCGAAAGAGCAAGTGTCTTGCAACCGAGTGGTCAAATATCAGAGAATAGGTCAAGCAGGGCGGAGCTGAGTGCTATCCGGAAGGCCAGTCTCTACCAAACGCCAAACGCCCCCTTGACTTTGACAAGTGGGACTGCTGGGGGGTCAGTGAGGGCAGCGAAGGGGCGGCTGTGTGACGGAACAAAGTGATGTTCTGTTGGGCATGGCCAGACAGTGTGCACCTTATTGGCTTCAAAAGGGAAAAGACATTGACATTGATTAATCTTCTTAACCCTCTTGAACATGAAGCAAGGGGTGGGGGGCATAGAGTGGAGGGGATTTGGCAGCCCCATAAGATGGGCCACTCCAGTGGTTTGTACGGAGCATGGCCCCCTGAAATGTACTCTGACATTCATTAGAATATCTTTGACACCTATCATCGGGGAGCCAGAAAGGCTAGAGGAGGAGAGCACTGTCTCCAGTGATCTCAGTCACCCCCCAAAATGTTATGGATTGGGTCATACGAGTGAAATCACGCAATGCTAAACAATAAAAGCTGATCAAGAGAGGACCTAAAGCCATGTCTTGGCTTTGCATTTGCAGTTTAGCTCATATGTCTGGAATGACATTTATTAGAACATATATGGAGAAAATTTAATGTTTTAAATGTATTCAGAGTATTTTGTAATCCTTGAAATTCTCTCTTATCAGACTACTGACATTAAAAACAGTGTACGCCTGTTGCTGTTCTAAACACATAAAATGCTATACCTTTAAGTTACACCTTTGTGTTTTGTTTTGTTTTGTTTTGTTGAATTTTAATGCAACAAAAAGAAAGAGAGAGAGAGGGAAAGAGAGAGATAGAGAAGCCATGTGTCAAAGTCTTGACAGCCATCAAGGCAATACAGTGGTGCTGACATAAATATTTAACACTGAGGGGCAACCTACAGCATGTCATGTCACGGCCGTGATTAGGGTGAACGGTGACCCCCTCTCATATAACATGGTTTCATGTTGGAGAGTGGCGGGGTGGGGGGTGCTCATGTCAGTGCTTCATAGACTCCATATCAGAGGACGGACGATGCTCCCTTTTAACCCTCATTTCCATAAAGCCATTCCTTTGGAACAGTGTTCCCCACAGGTCTCTACTCCCTACCTGCTTATTCTCCATTTCTAGGTAGTGCAGAATCCTTGAAGAACGAGCTGTCTATGAGGAGATGAGGCCTGTTGAAAGTGTGTGTGTTTGTGTGTGAATCACTTGACATTACACCTCTTAAGAACCTGATGGTGTATGTTCAGGAGAAAAGCTGTTTATCATTCAGCCAACATCATTTAGTTGTTTCTTATCGATTGGTTCAAAAATGTTTTTCCAATGTTATGTCATTGTTTGCAGACCGTCAAGGGTGAGCCCCCCTGTGAATAATTCCAGCCTTAATTGGAAAGAAATCCATACATGAAACTTAACTTGCACACAGGATCACAGTACCTTGAAGAAACAATTACAAAGCATAGAGAGGTAATCAATGGGTATGCCTCACCATGAAATGTCACCAGATGAAACTGATATGGCCCTGTAGTATTAGCTTTTATTAATGCCTTTTACCAAAGTATGAATGAACTAAAGAAAAATTAAATACAGCACAAAAGTTATTGAACGGTGACATATTCCTTATGAGCAAAAACTATAAATTTTTATATGTATGTAATTTTAGTCACATATCATGTAGTGTCCAGGAATTAATACACAGTTAGGTGATATCACTATTTTTATCCTTTTTCTTTAAGTCAACACACTTATTACAATACTTTGTCACACTAACTAAAAAATACAATTAATTTTTAATTAATAATTACAAACCCCATTTCCAGAAAAGTTGGAATATTTTCCAAAATGCTTTATTTATTATTATTATTTATATGTATTTATTTATTTAACTGCAAAAAGTACAAAGAAAAGATTTTCAATAGTTTTATTGACCAACTTTATTTTAATTTTTAAATATACTCAAATTTAGAATTTGATGGCTGCAAACCTCTTAACAAAAGTTTTCAATAAGATTGAAAAGCACACAGAATATAAATCTCATACACAGTATACTGAATGACCTGCGCTGCAGGTGAGGCATCAAGATTGCGTATAAAAGAAGCATCCATCAAAGGCTCAGTCTTTGCAAGCAAGGATGGGTCGTGACTCACCCCTTTGTGTCTAAATATGTTAGCAAATTGTTTGTCAGTTCAAAGGAACATTTTTCATTGCAAGACTCCAGAGAATTTAGTTTGTCCAACATCTACGATGTATCATATTCTGAAAGGAGTCAGAGAATTTGGAGATGTCTCAGTGTGTAAAGGCCAAGGTTGCAACCCACTGATAAATGTGCGTGATCTTTGAGCCATGCTACTGTGACAAATACAGCTGCCCAGGCTTGGGAGTACTTTGGGAAACCCTTGTCACTAAACACAGTCTGTTGCTGCATGCAAAAATACAACTTGAAACTGTATTACACAAGGAGGAAGCCATACATAAACTCTTAGCAAAAACACTGCTGAGTTCACTGGGCTCAAGATAAACTCAGATGTAGTGTAAAGACTGCGGAACCATGAGTCTACGTTTCAGCTCGTTTTTGGAAAAAAGGAAATCTAGTTCTCCGTGTCAAAGAAGAACATGACCATACAGATTGTTGTCAGTGAAAGGAAAAAAACCAGCATCTGTAATAATATGGGGGTGCATCAGTGCCCACGACAAGAGTCAGGTGCATGGATGTGAAGGTACCTTTGACTCTGAGATGTATATTTTGATTGTATAGAAACACATTACAATGTGGCTTCATAGACACAGAGTGTGTGTGCTTGCCTGGTCTTCTGCCTGTTCAGATCTATTTCTTGTTGAAAATGTAAGGCACATCTTGAAGAGGAGAATCAGCCAATCGACCATGGACTGTTGAGCAACTGAAGTGCTATATCAAGAAAGAATGGACAAAATTTCCAGACAAAAACTACAACAATTGGTATACTCAGTTACCAAATTATCAGAAGGTGCTATTAAAACAAAAGGTGATGTATCATAATGGTAAAAATGCCTCTGTCTCGACTTTTGAGGGTGTTGCAGCCATCAAATTTTAAATTTGTTTATATTTACAGAATACAAATAAGTTTTTCAATTAAATTTAGTTTTGTCAGTTGAAGGAAATTCCAACTATTAACACTTGTTGGCCTTAATATGTTGTTATTGCCCTATCCTTCTGTAATTAATTGTTAGTGACATGTGAAAATTTCTAATTACTTTAAAAAACTTGTGTATTTACTACTTTTTTTGATCTAGAGGCTACCATTATTTTACCTACACAATGCATTCTGGGATGATGATCTAAATTTGTTGCAGAAAGGAACTTGTTTGTGGCTAGATTTTCTTTTACTACTGAACAGTGGCTATACATGAACAATGCTGCATTGCTCTGCTTTAGATTGCAATTTCCAGTCTAAAGCAGACAAAAACAGCGACGTAAGTCTTCACTGTTTCTGAACGATAAGAAGAGGAGAAATTAATGGGAGAAAGCCCGCGGACGAACACAGCTTCCTAAGGACCCGCATTTATGTTCTCCACACTTCTTTCCTGATGCCTTTGAGTCATTTTCTTGACCTCGACTGCTAAAGGATCTAACAGGGGTTGATGGTTATAAACAAAGGCTGAAACCAAATGCCGTTCCAACAATTTTTTTCTCACAAGATGGCTTAATGCCGCAGGCTGATGAGCGAAAAATGCGTCAGAGACGGGAGACGCTTGATGTGCTTCTGCTGGGATGTAAACAACCAGCTCTCCCTGTCACAGCCTCTGAGTGTGAACCATTGGACATGTCCCTGGACACGGAGAAACCTGAAAAACCCACCGGTTCATTTAGTCAGACCATCTGTAAGTGTCAAGTTTTCTTTAACTATGACCAATGCCGCAACTCATACAGATGTGATACAATGGTCGGCAGATGCCCATTACTCGATCACTATGGATTATATTTATGCAGGAAAAACAGCAAAAGGATGACTGTCAGTCACAGGGTATGTTCCTTTCATATGATGAATCAAGTGAGGAGAGTCAGCCCCAGTACAGACAGTCTGATCCAGAGTATAATCTAAGTTCATATGAGCCCTCTCAAGCACCCATATAACGTGTAACACACTACTCTAATCTGTATTAGAATACATTTGATCCCGATGCTTACCGTGAACAGCTGCTGACAGAAAACAGAGCTCTTTGCAGCAGATGCTCTCTCTCTGAGTTGGGATTGGCAAGCAACTACTGCACAAACACCAGTTATTTTGGCCCACTCTCTCCTCTACATCATCTGATCGTCCTCAATTTCAAGTGCATTTTCAGGGATTTCTTCATTATTATGTCTGCCAATGCGCTCTGGTTCAAACTGAAAAGGCTGAACTGAAGACACTAAGCCACACCATTTAACATCATTACCCAGAATGCATTGTGACATAAACAACAATGACAGCATACGAGTCAAATACATTTTTATAAATTTAAAAAAACTAAACAGTTTAGAGTATTTTTAAGATCATGTTTTTATAGCTGAAGCTAATTTTATCAAACAAGGTCTAATACTCTCCCCCTTTGGGGTTCCCTTTAAATAAGGGCTCACATGAAATGAATTTCTTGTTTTTGTATTTGGAATATATTCTGGCTTTTCTAGAAATGGGGTTTGTTGGATCTAGAGATAAAATCGAACACTGTGCCAAAATTCAAAATCCTGCATCAATTAGTTTTTGCACTTTCGCGATGACATGGATTTTGGGCAAGCAGCAGTGGCATCAGGAGTGGTGGTGGTGGCACTGACGAATCATTGTATCCCTGCTTTTCTAAGCTATATTTATTAAAATTACTGCTCTCTTTGAGTTTGAACAGTGCGGGAAACATTTTACTGTGAAAGTCAGCAAAATATAAACCACTGATCTTGTTTTCAGACATTTTTATGCAGAAATATTACATGTTATACTCTCACTAATCAAACAGACACATTTTACAAAGAAATGTTCTATTAAAGAGAATACAAACATGTTAACAAAAAAGTTACCTATAAATGGAGACAAGTTGTTTGACTATAACAAAACATGTTTTTTGCCACAAAAGTAGGACAGAAGCACTTGACATTGTATAATTTACCTTGAGCACTTGGGAGTTTACTCCTTTTCCAGTAGGCTGAGCTGATAGCTCTTCCGGTAGATGACATATTACACCAGTTCTGTGGTCATGCCCAGGCTCCATCTCTCCAGTTCTTTGTTCAGTCACAAATCATTCTGTGGGCTCCCTTAAGTGCATCCGTGTTTGTTAAGTGCCTAGACCATAGACTGTGGTGTTAATCCAATTTGCCCTTAACATTTTTTTGAGCAGTTGCCATGTGGTTGGGTGGTTAAAAGAGGATAGTGACACATCTGGGAAAAAATGAAATAATTCTCCCAAGGTATAGGAAAGGGATGAACTTGAAACAAACAACACAAGAGGGGATGAAGATGGGCTGTGAGTGGTGTTACCTGTCCCTGTAGTCGTTTACACTCTCTCAAACACATATAGGCAGACACACTTATACACACTTCGTCACATTTAGTGAGAGACAAAAGTCTCTCATTAAATTTTAATGGAAAGCCTTTTTAGACTAGCCCTATTGTCTTTCCCATTAAAGTCTCGGGGATACTGGTGTCTCTCTAGTGAACGGTGACAATAGAGGGCCCTCGTATACTTTCCTCCTCATCTCTCTAGCAGGGAGACGGAAGTGGGATGTTATTATTATTTCATGCCTCAGAAGAGTCCGGTGCTCACTTTAGGGCTTGGTCACAGTAGTGGAGCCTCCTGCTTGGGGAATGCTCTGAAAGGTGCTCTGAGTGCACATACATTGTTCACTTCAGGTTGTGTGCCATTTTCTTACATGCCCCCTGAGTGGAAGAGAACTGTTGTTATTTCAGCCTTGTTTGGCATGGTAAGACAAGAAAAGCATTTAGAGCAGAGCAGGCCAAAGGTGACCGCAGAGTAATGGACATCCAAACTGTAAAGTCCTGTTCGCATGATCCATCCATAAAATATATTCAAAATTCAATCTACATTACTGTAGTATGTGTAAGTATGGTGAATTTTACAGCTGTGGTTATAAGCCTTAAGGTATTATCAAGTCTAATGCCTATATGAAGGTACGTGGAACTACAGAGAAACAGGTGAAATAGTGTTACTTGAAAGTCCTTGTTCTCAGTCCACATGTATCAAAAGATCTACTTATGTGGGAATAAATTATTCTGATCATAACGTAAATGTTTTACAAAGCCACAAACTAAATATTCTCAATACCAAAACTTTAAGACCCTATACTGCCAGTTAAAGTCTCTCATCACACCTAAATGTCAAATAAATCACAGACTAAAAGACTAAGCTGGAAAATATATAATGCAATGAAAGCTAGGAGGAAAGACTACTATATAAATATACTTTTTCATGGGGCTGTTAGGTTTTGTGTAAGCTGAGCAGTTACTGGGCCTTTTTACATAGAATTTTTAGATTTTTTCAATACATAAACTTCAGCTGCTAGATTCAGTTAAGTAACATATCTTATTAGGCCATTTTTGCCATTAAGTATTTTGACCAAACTTGATAGAAGTACAGTTAGGTCTGTCGTTTTGGGATAATCCCTTTTTTTTTTGGCATTTTGCATCTGTACACCACCGTAGTAATGGATTTTAAATCAAACAGACAAATGAGATCAAAGTGCGGTCTTTCACTTTTAGTTAAAGGGGTTTAACAAAAGAACAGCAAGAGCTGTTTAGGAATTGCAGCCACTTGTATACACATTCCCCCAAAAGAATTGGGACAGCCTAATTTTAAATGTAAAGATCGCTCATAACACTTCTATATAGAAATTCTCTGCAGTCAATGATTACCCAATGGACCCAGAGATATCACCAAATGCTGTTTCCTCACTTGAGATGCCTTGCCAGGACTTTACTGCAGCTAACTTCAGTTGCTGCTTGTTTGTGGATCTCTGTGCCTTCAGTTTTGTTTTCAGTAACTGAAAAGCTCCTTTATTGGGTTCAGATCAGGTGACTGACTTGACCATTAAAGAATACCCATTTCTTTGCCTTGAGAACTCTTGAGCTGTTTTTGCTGTATGCTTTGGGTCATCATCCATTTACACTCTGAAGCACCGTCTGATTATTTTCCAGCATTTAGCTGAATCTGAGCAGACAGTGTATCCTGTACCCTTGAGAAATAATCCTGCGACTTCTATCAGGACTCACATTATCAATAAACTCTAGTGACCTGGTCTGTCTGACAACCTTACATGCCCAAGCCGTAACACTGAATCCACCGTCCTTGACTGATCGTGTGGTATCCTTTGTATCATGAGCTATTCATTTTCATCTCTGTACTTTTCTCCCTCCTCTTTTTTGGTATAAATTCATTTTGGTTTCATCAGTCCAAAGAGTTTTTCCGATAACTGGACATGCTCTTTTCGTTGTTTTCTTGCATAATTTAATCTGGCTTTCCTGTTCTTGAGTGTGAACAATGGTTTGTGCCTTGTTGTAAATTGTCTGTATTTACATTCATAAAGGTATGATTGTAGACTTATAGACAATGATATGCTTACCTCCTTGAGAATGTCCTTGACTTGGCTAGATGTTGTGAAGGGTTTTTTTTAATCAAGTAAAGAATTCTGCCATCGTCTACTTTAGTTCATTCTTTCTTTTTAATAATGTACCAGATTTATGGTTTGGCCACACCTAAAGTTTTTATCTCTCTGATAGGTTTATTTTGGTTTTTATAATAGCCTAATAATGGCCTCCGTCACTTCAATCAACATCTTTTTGGGCCACTTATTGGGAGTTTTGGTGAAGAGCTACCAAATGCAAGTTCGACACTTGGAATCGACTCCAGATCTTTTATCTGCTTGGTCTGTCACAGAAGCCCAAGGGAAAAATTAGTCAATTGTCTGATTACTTTTGAGCCTCTGGAAATGAAGAGATGTATAAAAATGGCTTCTTCTTATTCTTCTCCCATTAGGGGTTGCCACAGTGTATTATCTGCCTTTACCTCAACCTATCCCTTGCATCTTCTTCCATCAAACCAACTCTCTGCATGTCTGCCTTCACTACATCCGTGAACTTTCTCTGTGGCCTTACTCTTCAACTCCTGCCTGGCAGCTCCATCTAAAAAATACTTTGTCCAATATATCCACTATCCCTGCTCTGCACATGTCCAAAGCATCTCAGCCTTGCCTCTCTGACTTTGTCTCCAACCTGCTCAACCTGAGCTGTCCCTCTGATGTACTCCTTTCTAATCCTGAGCTGTAATTTTCAAACACTTAGTGCAGCTCTTTTGTTAAACCCTTTAAATTAAAGCTGAAAGTCTGCACTCTGATCACAGTTTGACTGTTTGATTTAAAATCCATTGCAGTGATGTTCAGAAGCAAAACTACAAAAAAAACCAAAACATGCCATTGTCCCAAAAACTATGGACCTAACTGTACTATGCCTGCCTGAATTATATTACAATTAAATACCTAAATTGGAAAGGGACTGTTATTTGCCTTCAGAAGTCCTCTATTTATACAGTGCCCATGCTCCAGAGCATCTGATAAAAGTTTAATGATGTTTATATCTGATTACTTGGGAAGCTATTAAAGGCATTCTGTTCATTAGACCACCCCTTTAATTGAATTCCTGGAATATGTGGATGATGCGAGGGAAGATGGCATTGTAAGGTGTAAGTGATGGTTTAAAATGGTTTAAGTTGTTCTTCTAGTGTTATATTACTATGCAAACCAATCATCAGGGCTCATGGTTCAATTTTGACAGCTGTTGATAATAATATAGATCCATATTTAAATTTCTAGACATCTTTGTCTTTGTTTTAATGTGTCAGATGTCATCTGATGTGAAAGATAATGTTATTATTATTCATTTTCCAGGTATCACGCGTTTTGCACCACAAATTTGAAGACAGGACAAAATAAAATGTTGCTTCAGGCATGATGAAAATTTGACTAAATGAATTAAATCTCTTCATAAACAGCCCTACTTTCTGATCTGTAAGTCACTTATTTATAATAATGATTACGTTAGCAAATCTATTTATATAAATATGATCATAATTACAAGGCAGCACAGTGGCGCAGTGGTTAGCACTGTTGCCTCACAGCAAGAGGGTCTGGGTTCAAATCCAA
>VUQH01090261.1:98011-134982 GCA_015106775.1 Etroplus canarensis | reverse complement strand
ATTTGTGTTGTTGGGGGGGGGGGGGGGGGGGGGGGGGGTTGGCTTCTTTTTTTTAAGTCTACAGGTGATGCAGGTTTAACCAAGAGAGCAACTGAAAGGAATGCATACACTTTACGGCGTAGGACATACAAATGCATGTCCCTCTTTACCGGTCTTCCCACCTTAGTGCAAATATGGCTGCCAATTTTAGATTTCATGAACCCTTCAGTTTTTACCTTAAGATGAATGTGAGTGTGATTTTTTTTTATTGTTTTTCACTGTACTGACTTTCCATATCTTTTAATTCCTTCCAGCTGATTCACATTATAGAAATGTGTTCATGATCCCTTTCCAATGCAGTGACCTCATTAACTGTAAAGACCCCTGGTAGATGTGTGAGCACATTAGAGCTGTTTAGTGTTGGAGGGGCAGTGAGGCAAAAGGCCTCATTTCGGCACCGGCCGTGGGCCCTCCAGGAGTCTCAGAAAAAAATTCAAAAAGTCAGAATGCTGCTCAGCATATTGAAGATCAGTCCAACGTTCATAATGAAACACATGCATGTGGGGAGTGACACGTATAATCCAACTCTAATCTTTTCAGACATTTTAACAAGGCTGACAAGTCACGTAAAATCAAAGCAACCTCACTATAAAACACAGCATATAATAGTTAGCACAGCTTTATTGAAAGAAAAAAGAAAAGAAATCACATTGTTACTGAAAATGCAACTGTTTGCCAAACTACCACTTTCTTTTGGTTTACAATAGTTTTCAAATAAAACAAGGCCGGCTTTCACAGGCGAGGGAGGGCAAAGACTTTGTAAACCACTTTCTCCCCCTTGTTCTCTTTTTCAATAAAGACCCTGTGCCTAGAATACCTGCAATGTTTGATTCCATGTAATTGAAACAAGGCGAGAGTGGTTCCTTGCCAGCACATGGCCTCGCCATTTAAGGTAATGTTTGCACTGCTAAAGCGGCTAATGAATCCAAGTCTTGGGAGCTGGCACAGTGACTCCCCTCACCAGGGCCTGAAAGCGCCTCAGGATGCTGTCCCCTTCCCTTCCACACAGCTGTGAAAAGTTTAAAAAGCCCGACCTCATAACATGAAACAGTGAGGGCGAATACAACTACAATTAAAAGTGGGGAAAAAATATTACTTTGGCATCCTGAGGTCATTATCCGCAGTTTATTGCCATTTGTACAGTGCTTTTATTTTACTTTATATGAGGAGGATTGGGCTTTAATTGCAGCATTTGCTTGTTTTTCCTTGCAGTGTTTTTAATTTCTGAATGCTTGTATGCGTCAGGGGGAAAAAAGCATGTGTACCTTCAATGAACCCATGAGTTCCCCCAATTGAATGATGTCTCCTATCTTAAAATCTCCACTCCTGGGATTCCCCAGAAAGATCATGACAAGGGGAGAAGTAGATTATGAGGCTCTTCAAAATATCATACTCATAATTGGTGGTAATTTCATTGGGGGATAGTCTGTTAGTCTGAATGTGTTAACTTGCTGACCCTTAAAAGAATTGCAAGCCTATATATATTTTTTGTTATTGTTATTGTCTTTTATTTTGACCAAGACATAAGTTGTATTTTTTTTCCTTTTTGATTCAGCAGAAAGGGTAAATTATCGGTGGATGTAATAAAGCTCTTTAGATCCAAAATGATTATTGTTCAAGTTGTTAATTTGGATTCATGGAAAATAACTGGAATTCCATACATTGCTTTTATGTGATCGTGCCCAACTGTACTACATGTTTAAATACAACTCATTTCTCCCAGCTTTTCTGTGATGAAATGTAATACAACACAGACTCACTACACACAGAACCAGACCACATTCACCCAACAGTACAACAATTACATCTGTCCTAGGAATTAAGAACACATTTGAGACCACAAGCCACAAATACATTTCAGAGGAAATACTACTTTTCAGCTACACTACCTTTCTTCTGTGGCTTGCTCGATTGAGCCTTTTGAGAAGGTCTTAATCCACTAACTAGACCAGAGAACACCCTAACTGGCCTAATCCAGAGGCTCTCTGGGGCTCTCCCAGGTACTGACTGACTGATTGTTGGAGATGGATGTTATCTGGTGCTGTGCAGTTCCACTGGGCATTTAAACAACATTAACGTTGCTGGATAGGCAGAGAAAGGGAGCATATTATGAACTATGAATGATGGTCTCATGACAAATCAGCATGTGCCATGACAAATGTGCATTTTCAGACACTCTCTGCTTGCTTCTGTCAGCAGAGATGACAAATATAGCTTCTGTGTTTGTATGTGGGGGAGGTTGATGCATGACTGTTGAGTGACATCCTCAGTATCTGTCCATTTCTGGTAATTTGGCAGGTTTCTTCAAATATAAATGGTATGGATCTATTCTAGCCTTAGTCATATTTACTTTCATCCTTTTGAATCAGACAGTGACAGTGACATGAGGTCAGTGTCAGGTTTGGACAGAAAGGTATAGTTATTGATATGATTGATCATTCTTTCAGTATATTTATTTTTGTATCCCAAGAAGTTATTTAAGGTTGTGTTAGCATATATAATCATAATTTATGATTATATATGCTAACACATCCACTGATTAAAGTTTAACTAAATTTTGTTTGCATCTTTGTGGCCACATCAAACTCATGCAAACTATACAGACTGTGTGAAGCTCTCGTAGTTGTTCCACTAATAAAGATCTTATTCTGCATTTTGTGAAGTAGCACCATTTTACCATAAAAACAATTAAAATGTATTTTTTCATTATTTTCTAATTAGACTATTATTTAGAAATCAGAATGTCATGCAGTGAATTGATTTAAACATTTATGTCACAACTAATAACTTTTTCTTGACTTTGAAACACAGAATTAAAAGGATAGGGAAGTTCTTTTTTTGGTAGATATGACATACAGATATTCAGAGTTTGGAGCAAATCTAAGCTTTATGGGATTTTATCCAAGAAATTCCTCCCTCCAAGGTTTCAGTTCCTTGTAAAATATGTCTATATCCTGCGCTCGGAACTCATTAAAAGAGTGTGTACCCACTGGAGTGTGCGTGCCCTCACAGAGCTCAAGTCTTATGAGCACCACTGATGTAATTAGAAATTGGTTCACATAGCACATTATGGTGGTCTTTCCTTTGTGAACAGAGCAACAAGCACAATTTCATCCGACATTATAATCTAAGTAATTTAACTTCCAATTTATTTTTTTAAACAGCACAATATTTTGACTGATTTGAAACAACAATTCAGATAATAAAAAGGTACACAAATTGCTGGAGCATAATTGAGCAAAGCAATATTGGACCCTAATTAAATTATACCCCTCCCCTTTCATATCTAAATGATAATCATCACAAAGATTCACATGCCCATTTGCTAATAGATATGTTGAAGTTATTAAAGTAATCAGCAGCAAAGGAAATCCATTCAGAATTGATTGTGGAATATGCTGATTGAGGCATGGTATTATTTGGAGGTTGAGTCCAGTGTGGGAGTGATCATTAAGAGATCCTCTAAATGAATGGGAATTATCCTTATTCTGGAGAGGGGGCTTACAGGAAAGAGGACTTCTCACTGAAACAGACCTTAATTAAGAGCTATGGAGTTATTATCAAGCAAAATGTCTGTGATATAGGATGATTCCTCTGTGAGTGAAGTTACCTGGATACAGTAATAGATAAGCAATTCTGCTTGTAGAAAGGTAGTCGGGCCATTATTATCAGTTTGAACAAAGGAACAATTTTATTTCCAAACTTAAAACCTCAAGTGCAATCTGTCCTTCAGATTTTCTGTGTATGCTGCTTTTCATGGTTAAAATGCCTTTTATTTTATTTCCATGCAACCTTTTCTATTGCCTCAATCTGGGTTAAAAATCAATTGTGATTAGCCCAGTAATATGATTATGTGCTTTAGGAATTGATGTTTGCTCTTATTCCACTCAGTGCCATTTAAGTATGAAACCATGCATTCTTTCACACTAAATCACATTAATACCTAATCATCCTGAATGAGGGAGAAATTCAATTGGTGACAAACCCACTTTAAATTATAGGTTGCTTTTCCAGTTTTCTTATGAAACTGAGACTCAGGTTGACTTTTTAAAATCTAAAAATTATTGGTTTGCTTTAGTTGGTTTCATTTGCTTCTATGCATTAACCATGGGTCTGTTTAAAATGCTCAATTAATGATTTAAAATTTTATTTTCATTTAGTTAATTCAGATGTCTTATCTTGTTACAGTAGTGGTAACAAGGGGCAGAAAATAGGGCAATGTAGTGGTTAGAAATTTACAAAACAACTGGGGAAAATATGTAATCTTAATGACTCAAGAAAATTAAGTGCAAATCAACACAAGAAAAAAATCAGAAACAATCTGTTCACCACATGTAAAATAAATAAATAAATAAAATCAAACACAGCAAACACATATTTATTGTTCTCTGTTAGTGGAAGCAACAGCACATTTTTATTCGTCGGGAAAATGGAGTATAGTAGCATTTCATCCCAAAATTATCTGCTTTACATTACTGTACCAGCAAGCATAGATGCCTTTTTAACATTTTAACATGGGAAGCTCGGATGAAGAAGAACAAAAAGGGACTGTAGGCATATGCTCCCACTGTTATTCTGGCCTATGTTAAACCCACCTAATCATATGCTCAAATAGATTTTTGAAACCACATCTCCCTTTGAAGACACTCCCACCACTCATGTGATCTGATTAGTATTTTACATGAGATACCAGCCCAGGCCAATTATGAGAGTTGACCAGAATGTTCCAGTCATTTGATGGGGTGGAGATTCACTGAGGTGGAATCATAATTTAGGGCAGTTAAAGACAGACCTCTGGAACCGTGGCTCCCATAATGCACTGTGAAGGAAAAAAATAAGGTGGCCCATTTAGTGCCTACCCAAGAGCGATTTTTGTCTAACCTGGCTTTCCCTGCTCCAGTGAAATGATAGAGCACTGAATCCTGTGTGGGGATCTTATTTTAATCTTTCTCTTCTGAGCCTTTTATTTTAGAAGATGTTTGAAGCAATTTTCAAAACTGGATTTTTTTCAAAGACAACATCACTATTCCCTGTTTGTTTGTTTGTTCCACCACAAAAAATAAGGGCTTGTGGTTACTGTTTGGATTGTTATACTGACAGATCACAATGCACTTTATAAAAGATTATACATGTATACAGGATTTTACTTAATTGTATAACTTCTTATTTAAAAATATGAAGAAAAAACTTCCTTTTTGTATAAAAAGACTTTATTTACTGGTCAAAAAAGGGAATTCAAATTATGACACAACTACAGTTTGCTTAAGTTTTGCTGTGTTCTCTGTGGACAGGATCGACAGAGATTGTAGGTCCAGAAGAGGGTGCCATAGATCAGAATCCAAGCATACTCTGCCTTTTCTTTTGCATTCCTTTCTATCATGGTGCTGTTGGGCAGCACGCACATGCACTCACAGACACACATCTGATCAGCTAGGATAACATGCTCCTTTTCTTCCACAGAGTTCATAACTGTCAGCTCCTAATTCAGCAGAGTAGACCAGTGTTAATTATCATCCAGGAGAAAGGGAAGCAGGGGGCCACGCAAGGAAGAGCTATTGAGAAAATAGGAAAAGTGTATTTTAGCTGTGAGGGAAGTAATTATGCTTTTATCCTCAACAATATATATTTCTATTTTTCTCATTCTATCCTCTCTGTCTCTCTCTTTCTCCTCCAAACCAGTGTGCGTACTCTCCCGCAGGACCTAGGTGAGGAGTTATTTCTGCATCTGGCTTGAGGTTCCACTGAGCTTTTACATAATCAAATCAATATTGCTATGATTCACCCTCTGGCAACGACTGCCTCGTGCAAGTTTCACTGGTGATGTTTGGCAGCTTATGAGATAAAAAAAGACAGAGAGTGAGAGAGAAAAAAAACCCTTAGTTAAAAATCTCTCGGCTATTGATTTCTTGCCTTGTTGGTCCTCTACCTACCACCCGGCTTCTCATGGTCCTGTTTTTCCTCCCTCCCTCCTTTGTTGTGTCCTCCGTGTTCCAGGTGTAATATTTCAGTCAGGTAAATAAAGAAGTGGTCCGACGGTGAGGTGGGGTGTCGGGCCAAGGAGGGGCCTGAGGGGTGGCAAGGTTTCTCTGTGAGGAAGCAAGGCAACCCACTGTGCGATCCATCTTGATAAGATGACGGGCTATAGACAGGAGCAGTGCACCAAACAAAATCCTCAATAGAAGCAAATATATATTGAAGAGAAAAAACACACACCCAACAATATCACAAAGACAAAGCCCTTTAGAATACTGCAGTGGAAGATCTCGGCACTAGTTCCACTCGTTATCGAACTAGGTGGTTGATAAGAGGTCCAGAATGCTAGATGTCATTACACAGCCCTGGAACAACATGATTAAAAGAACAACCTGCTGTGTTATCGAAAATCACCAGTAGACTTCATGCACAGAAAAAATCATTCTGCTGAAACAATACACAGGAAATATAAATACATTTACATTGTCTCTGTGAGAAAAAACAAGGTAAACTTCTGAGTGGTACAACCCAAATTCACTTGTGAGTTTGTTTTTCAGTTTAGTAGAGTGGAGTGTACATATTCAGATGTCATCTAAGATAATATTCATTGGTTTTACCCTTTTATATCTTCATAAATCATATCCAAATATGACTTATTTAAGAGAACTTGAAGCTCCCTCAGCCTTTTCATCGTGATACCCTTGTGCTGTCTGGACAAGTTCAGTGCAGTCCTGTTATTTGCCGCACCAGAGCATAAATCCTTTCCTTTTGTCACTTTGATCAGCCTCTCTTCCTTTCCTCAAGTGTCCATGAGGAATGTGAGAGGGTGGGGGACAGTTGGTGGAGAGGGAGCACGGGGTGAGGTGACAGGAGGCGAATGGAGGAGGGATGAGACTGCGTGTGTGTAGAAGGGGTGTATATAGCACATATCACATCGCATTGATTCGGTCCATTTGGTGGACTGAACATGAACCCAATAATCAGATCTTGCTTAAGCACGCGCTTCCTCAGTAATTGACTCTCGCGTATTGATTAAGATGTTGATGTGTCCCAGTCCTGCTCCTGTGCTAATGCAACTGAGAATGAGCCTGACCTCCCCCACTCCACTTGAGTACTGACACCAACATTGGCGGACAGACACATGACACAGACTCACACACACAAACATACATGCATGAACAGTTACACACGGACACGGGGAGACACACACTGCCGGAACAAGGCTGTCATTGGGCTCAGTCTAATAGATAAAGCTGTCATGCCGATGCTGCAGCGTCTCACTGGGCTTGCAGACCAAATTAGCCAGTCAATAATTTATGTAGAATAAGCAAAGAGAAAGGAACACTGACAGAAAAGTGAACACTATACTGTGTGGAAATGGCAGCGACGTACAAATTACTGGGGGATTTGATTGTTGCCATAAAAAGGTCAGAGTGTTTCGGGCAGTGGTAATCCCCCTATCCATTACAGCATGTATTTGCCAAAAATATACCTCTTTTCTATGAATATTTATATATTTAAGGGGCAAACTTGGCATATTGATTTGTTTATTGTTATGCATATATATATGCATAGGGATTTGCCTACTTAAACAGGTTCATGAAATAAATAAACTCCATACCCTGAAGTTGAGGGTCTTTACCATGTCACGATAAAATATATTTCTGCTTTAGTAACTTGAAACATGGGAGGGTGTTTTTAATAATAATTAACTTAAGGACTATCTCTAACTAATAATCTTTTCATGAGCTGTGTTTGTTGCTTTGTTTTAATCCAAATTATTTTAACCATTTTGGTAGCTTCTTGATTCAGCTGTCTAAATTATATTTTGTTAACAGCTGCATAATTTGTAATTGTTTGGTTGGTTTGTGTTTTTATTTTAGCATGATCAAATATAAGCCCTAGCTTGATGTAGTTCTGGTCCAGTTGTTACTGCACTGTAGTGCATTATGTTCATGTTTATGGTACTTCGACCGTTTCAAAGCACAATCGGTGGCGAACTGAGAAAACACATCCAAAAGTTAAGCTGGCGCATGCCCTGACATGGTCATTTTACCTTTTCAAAACACTTTGGTTGCCACTAAATAACAAACTTTCATAACAAAATTATAAGGGACATAGATATAGCTTAAAATACCACCCTTTAGAATGATATAAATTATCTGTTAAAAATCATATAAAATCTGAAAAAAATGAGTTAACTTCTTTAATAAAACCCTAACTTTCAAACTGTTCTACTTTAAATTCTGCAATTAATATTATGACTTTATATTGAAGTATTTGTACACATTTCTTGACAGATTTCTCCAGCATTTTTTTCAGTGGGTGCAGTTTAGGGTTCTGTGTCGTGTTCAAGTGCATCTAAGAATGGAAGAGAAGAGCAACAGCAGTACCAGTGATGGTAAACCCCTCTCTACTGAGAGTTAACAAAAAATCAGAATAATCTGTTGTATCTACTGTATGTAATTGAGGATTCAGATGAATATATACATATTTTATTTTTTGTTTATTGTGTTCTTTTTTAAAAATTATTGGTAAATGAACTTCTAATACTAAGGGCATTGATGAATATACATTTTGTATATTCCTTTGTTGAGTCACTTCAAACTATGTGGACTACACTCAACATTTCATTGTTAATTGCATAAATTAATTTAAATTAAAATGAATTCATCCTGTGTATACTGCACAGTGTGTATGCATAATGCAACTGGCACTAATTTCTACTAAGTTGCTCTGTTATTTGCTTCTGGCTGCTTGCTTTCACCCACCATAAAGGTGCTGATAAACAAATGTTATGACTACATATTACAAATCATACCAAATTAGTAACACTGAAATGAAATCCTTCACTACAAACTACCATGTATGAGATCTAACTTACTATGAGGCAGTTTGACTCCTCACACATAAAGACTCTCATCTTGCAGATAACTGAATATATTACCCTCACGCTGACAGAGTTTATACAATTATTCAGTGCAGATGCCCCTTAGATTTTACATATCTCCCATATGGATATTTTGATGAGCTCTTGAATGACAGTAGTATCTGTTTTTACAGTGTTGTTTTGTTGGACAGCATAAATGATTTGTGATTTCCATCACCTCTGAACAGAAAACACACATACACACACAAGACCTAAGTATTCAAACAATGCAGGGTTACAGTGGCAAAGCATACAAGCACTCTTGTTTGATATTAACCCTTATCTTGTTGGGACTTCTAGTCCCATGACAAGAAAAATGTTGCCAAGGATCTGGGAGAAGGAGCTGTGTGTTTGCGTCTTTTGAAAAGCAAAATGCAAGTGTGTATTTCTGTGTGTGTGTGGCCTTCAGGCCTCTCCTAGCCTGCTCCTGCCCCAATGGGAGGGCTGCCTGTAGCGAGGTGAACCATCACTCTGAACCACCCACCCCCTCCCTCCTCTCTCCCTTACTCCTCCATCTCTCCCAGGAGTGGACCGACACCTCTCCGCTGGCCAGAGGGAAGACCAGCGCCTCTCATGGGCCTCCTTCCATGTCTCCAATCAGCCTGCGCTACCATGGCCCTAGGGCTGCTGCAATGTGATAATCTCTGCCTTTTGCGTTATGCATTGCCCTGATGAATTCATCTTGTGACCACCTGGCACTCGCTGTTAGGAATTCAAGTGTTGTTTTTGCAGCAGAGGCTGGGGCGAATGCTGTGAGGGACTGTTCTGACTGTCAGAGAGACCCTCTTCTCCTGCCTCCCCCTTCTCTTCATCTCTCCTCCTCCAACATCGGCAGAATGTTTTAACCTCTCAAAAGACCTTGGCGTATCTGCTGTTGTGGTGGCAGGAGTGGGATTCTTCACCTCAGCAGGACCTGTGTGGGAAAAAGCCCTGCTTGGTATTTAAAAACGGAAGGGCTTTTTGCTGTAAGACAAATTGAAACGCAGGAGGCTAGAGAGGAATGTGGCTGTCAGAGTCAACAGCTGCTAGTTTTTCGCTGTGAATAATCACTGAGGTTGACCCATGGAAGCTGAGGATTGTGTAACACACATTTTGCAAAATTAAAGGTCAATGCAAACATATGGCAAAGCTTGTGCCCCATAACTTTTGACTTTCTTCAAAGCTGCTTTTGTGACCTCAATTAAATTATGGAAATAGAAACTTGAGGCAGACAGAATCACTGTTGTGTTTCAGTGTTGGGTTTTATAATACAGGTTCAATCGAAATAATGAATTAATAGATGCATTTTTCATAAACCTTCAGCGGAAATGTGCTCCCTGATGCTAAAGAGTCCAAATTTGAATATGGTCTCACATGTACACTATGTAGTCACACTGCACTTGAAATAGCTTGTGGCTCAAAACATTAGAATTTCATATTTTCTTCTTAGTTGCTTCTGTGTGTGCATGGGAAAGACAAAGCGAAACAAAGAAAGTGTGTATAAGTAAGAGAGCAATAGAGTGTCCTTGGCATCACACCAAATCTATAATTTACACTTTTACATAATTGGGCTTTGCCTTTGCTGCTTATTGATTGTGCATCCTCCACTTCTGAAGTGACAGAACTGTGCGGGTAAATTTTTCTAATAAAATCATTTGGGCAAAACATGCAAGAGACTTCTCTGATTGTTGTTCCATGTCTCAGAACTGAAACGCAATGAGAGACCACCAGGTGATGGCATAAGCAGTGCAGAGCCCAGATACGTGTCAGTATTTTTGATTTTACATTTAATTGTATCAGAATTTAGCAAAGACTAGGACACAAAACAGAGATGCACTTCTCACCAGTGGGTCTCTGAAAAGGACATTTTTTCAAACCCTCAAAAATAAATGTTTCCACAAAATGAAAATAATCCAATGAGGGTTTACCTCCTTTTTTTAATGCCTCATTATGTTGTGCTGTAAGTAGTTGTGATGAATTGTGCTATATGCCAGGCATGCTTGCCAGGAAAATCTGATAAGAGAAATATTTACCTCCAGAGTTCTGCCAGTAAACCTCCAATGATGGATGAGCAATAGACAGAATGCAACACTAATTTGCCAGACACTGCAATTTTGGGCCAGAAACACATGATGGAAATTTTCTTTGTGTCTGAATTTCCAGACAATTTTGAATTTGTGTATATCTTAATTTGTTCTCTCCACAACATTGTGTTCATGTGTTTTTGTAAAGAAAAAAAACACTGTTATATACAGCACCAAAAGCAGTTATTTTGTTGTTGAAAATATTTGACGTGTTGGCAGAAAAAGTTGCAAGGGAGATTTTAAATGGGGTTGAAGTCCCTAGTTTTGTAGTCTCAGCACAAAGTCATCTAAGACTCAGACAAGTATGATACATCTTAGGGCCAAAGTTCCAAGATGAAATATTAATCAGAGAGAGGTAGCTTGCCAGGCCGCTGTCACTCTCCTATCATCCACAGGACTTTGGACTTGTTAGCCAGGTAGCTACAGGCGAGGCCCCATGGCTGAAACTATACAAGGAGCTGCTGAGTGGGCAGGTGTCTTTGTGTCAGACCGCTCACTTGTTTTCCTGGACTAACTGTTTGTTTTGCTCTGCCTCTGATCATGAAGGGTAACCTTAATCGTGGAGTGTGAAGCCAATCTTTGTGAGCTGTCATTAAAACGGCCCCCACGGGCATGGTAGTGCGGTAGTAATTTTGCACTCAGGGCTATTGAAGTCGCCATCTAAAGAATCACTGTTTTTTTTTCTTTTCAACAAGCTGGCTTCAAATCTCTCCCATCTTAATCCTCAGAACAGTATTTGATTGAACATGACAGCACTGTAACTAAACTTTAAAGGGGCCTCAAAAAATACATGCTGCTGTGGCTTTCTTTGAAAGTATCATCAGCCCTTTTTCAGGAAGTTTGAGCAACAAAATTTGCTGAAATCCTTGACTTTGAAAATCTGCTCTTTTATCATGCACCATCACATACACAGAACAGAAAGAGCCACCATTTTGCATAGTTTTTTAGTTACCTTAAAGAAGCTTTATATTTTTACTTTGTAATTTGTCATTTTATACTTTTTGAAAAGCAGTAGGCTGTACAAATTCATCGAACAAGGTGGAGAAAACAGAAGTAAGGGCTTCACACCAAACTGTGATGGACTCGGGGCAATTATACATAATTGGGGCTGACTGGTTCCCTTAAAACTTGTCCACTCGCTTCCCAGTTGAGAGTGACTTGGCTGGGAGTCAGGACTGGAGTGATGCCATTGCTCCTGGCATCCGGTGAACTTTTACCGTGCACTTCTCACTCGCATGGTTTCTTGTTAACTAACCCTCACTGTGACTACTGCCTTAACGCCTCTGAGTTCACAGTTACAGCTGCGTACCTTTGGAACTGAGAGGCTAGACTAAGAAACATGAACAGCAAATGCAGGATTTTTTAATCAAGACAGTTTAGCAAATAATTTGAGTTTAATGATTATGAACTTATAGAGATTAGATTTAGCTTTCTTTTTTTAACTGTACACATAACATTGTTAAATATGGTGAGTTTGTATGCGTGTATTAGATCAGAAATGAGCAACCCCAGTGTGCTGCTGACTTCTAGTAATCACCCACTATGTTGCATGTTCTCATTTAGGGTCTTTCTCCTGCTCCTCAATGCTACTGCAGACTAATAAGCTTGTCCTGTAATCACGTTAGCCGCCCTGTTGGCCCCAGCCAGGGGACCTAATTGGGACAGAGCCTTGGACAAAGTGAAAATTAATAACTTTCGTCAAGCTCCTGGTGCATTGTCTTATGAAGCAGTGCAGGTCAATTAGAAAGCGTGATACGATAAGGTCCAAGCAGCAGAGAAGAGCTGACTCAATTAGGACAGGGACTGGACTGGTGAGCCCAGAGTCAGAGAGGGAGATAGAGAGATTTTATCCCTAAACTGTAGGTTAATGTGCTGCAGAACTGCAACGTTAGTTGCATTTAAATGACTTTCATAGGTTAAGGGGACGTGGCATCACACAGATCCACTGGAGACATGCAGTATCTGGAAAGATTTTTGTATCTCAACGAAACAAGGTGTAATGGTTTTGACCAGCTGCCTTTCCTGTTGTGTATGTAGTATGTGCATGCACGTGTGAGGGTATGTTCTTGTTTGTAGAGAGCTTGTGGAGCTGTCACTTAGATAGACTGTTCCCATGCAAGTAGTACAAGCCCCCAAAGCATGTATCAGTGATGCGCATCAAAGGAATTGTGTGAAAGCTTTTATAGTTATAATGGATGGGCAGATGCCAAACTGGAAAACTCGTGATGTTTTCCCTGCCCTCTTTTATTTCTCCCTCATGAAATTGATGTGTGGGACCATGTCCAGAAAGTATGTCAGTGAATCAATGGTCAGGTTTACTGGAATCACCAGCTTCCTATCTTTTATACACCACCATCATTAACAGTTTGTTTGTCATTAAGCTTTACTACTTAGTCCACAGTAGAAACATGGGAGGCAACTTGATCTGAGCATGTACACTGTCTCTCTTGACTTTCTTCTTCCTCTCTCTACATGTGCTAATGATTCAGACTATCCCAGGACTGACACAACACATGTAATTTAATTATCAGCTTTATTTTGTGTCAATAGTGGCTGCAAAGCAAAAGCGGCTAAACAGCAGCCAAGAATCCAGGGCTGCAGATCGTTTTCTCTGGAGAGGAAGAACACGCTTATCTTTGATTCAACATATTTTCTCTGTGTTTCTTCTCCTTCCATTACCTGCCTCACTCACTGCTTTCCTTTGTTTACATACTGATCTTAACCTGTCCCAGTTTTACGCTGAATGTGTTTCACTGTGCTGTTGCGTGGTACTTCATTGTCATATTGCAATGCTTATTATACTGTGAGTTGGCTAAGAAAGCGTCTGCACTGAATCTTCATGAGAACTTCAAAATCTTATTTTGAGCTGAAATTTTAGGTCTATATTAAAAAAATTCATACCATAAAAAGATAGCACAGGGAAAACATTCCCGAGCTTTATGTGAATTGCCAAAACAATATTTCATCAAATATGACAACACTTCAGCACAAGATGCATACATTTTATATTAAAGATGATGTAGGGATGTAGCTCCCATCACGTCAGCTACTGGTTTGAAAATTCCAGTACTAAAACCTTGGCTTTAGAATTCCCCATCTTGGTACTGGAGGCGCAAGTGGCCATACTCAGATTAAAGGTGGAGTGCTAAGTCACCGCGAGCAAGTTTGGTTGGCAAGGTACATGGACTGTATGTATGCATAAAATAGGCACAGATAAATAGTGCTTTGAGCAACATACAAAGAAAAATATGATTTCACTCACCAACTAATTGAACTGCAAGCCATATTATGTGCATTAAAATTCACCATAAGACATACAAAATCTCAAAGCTAGTTGAGAGGTCAGTTAAGCATCTGGAATGAGACATGACACTGATTAATATCTCCCAGACCAGGTCTAAGGCCTTTGTGTGATAACATCAGTAGGAACCCATTATAACAGGCTACTTTTTTCCCCAGCCTTTACCAAACTTACAATATATCCCATCCCAAAGCCCAGTGGTACTTTTTGGGGAATATGGATGAAAGTGAGAAACAAGCTTATGTCCCGAAGTGGTCTGAATTTCCCTTACGATTACTGTACATTACTCCAAGTACAATAAAAGAGGAGGAAAAAGCATGGATTTAGGCTTTTTTCAGTACTTGGTGGGTCTAAACTTGCCGCTGTACAATCAGTGGTTCATGAGATAAAGTACACAGTTGTAATCTATGTCAAATTCCAAAGAGATTCGATTCTCCCTCATGATTACTATACATTACTCAGTGCATTAAAAACTGGAAAAAGAGCATGAAATCTGGGGGGGGGGATTTACTTCTGGATCAGAACCAGATTCATTTTATTTCTTTGTCTTTATGTGGACTTGGGCTTTGTTCACTATTATAAAAGTAGACACTGGGGTGATATTTGTCTCAACCATTTAAAATGCAACATATTTTTCCCTGTAAGATCCAGAAGTACTATTCATATTTGAGCCAGAGAGCTAAAATTTAAACAGTAACCTACTAGTCCTGTGGGGATATATACCCATCTAGTTTGGTGAGGCTTCTTAAAATCTGTAATGAGTTATTGTGATAATGTTGCAAAACTCTACAGTGGACATAGCAGACCAGGTCAAAACGATAATATCTCCCTACTTTCCTTTGGGAGATATAATTACCTGAGGTGACGCCTTGCACAGAATGACAGGCTAGTTGGCACCCACCTGTCACTTAATGTCTTTAGAGAATTTGAATGAATGAGTTAAAAAACAAATCACGCTCCCTGTACAGTTGTCAAGGGAAACTGGTTATAGAGATAAAAAAAACAATTTTGTATTGGGCTTTAAACTTTTAATTCTGCTTCGAAGTTTGGCATTATAGCATGATTGTTTGGAGAGTGACTCACTTTAGGAGCCAGCCTAAAGTAATCATTCAAGGAACTGCAGTTTTTTACACAAGTCAACTTTTTGCCATAATAAGGAAACTAAATTCACTTTTCTGAGGAGAAATGGGTTGAATATGTTATTTAATTTGTGACAAAGCCATTATTATGTTGTTGTTCAGTACCCACAGTCCTTGTGACACCACTGCAGCACCTAATCCAGCACCATGAAACTGATCAAATAGCCAGTACATGGTCACATAATGTGATACTGTACGCATCATGCTGTAACATGAGGCAGATGTCTCTATCTGTACTTTCCAAGTATCCCAATTGTTGGCAATTCAATCTTGGGCTACATCTGCGTGTAATCTAGTAAGCAGTCCCTCCTGCCACCACATTATTGTTTTCTCCCATCACTGTTCCTTCTTGAGGAAGTTTTAGCTCCCTTCCACACAGGTAATGCAGACAAATGGGGCTTTAATGCTATTCAAAGTCCCATCCTACATTCCCTCGCTTTGTCATCAGTTTGCCTCTTCTTTAAACGAATTTCTCAACTTTAAGCAGCACTTTATTGTGGCGTGTTATTTTGTCAAATTGGATTAAATGGACAGTAACTAGGAATCCATTTGAACCTGATCCTTGCTCAGGCTTCCTCAGCCAACTCCATTAACTGTCATACTTGTCCAGAAGCCCTCCCGTGCAATGGCCAAATGTGTAAGTTGATGCATCATCAATAGCCATGCAGAGAGAATTGCAAAGTCTTTAAAAAGTAAAACCTTATATTTTATGTCTTTCCACTGAGGCAGCAGATCAAATCAACAACAGCGGAGGCCCCGCTCTAATATGTTTAAACACTGATGAGACGCAACTCTAGACTCCCCTGAATGGGACCACGGCACTCTCATTCCCAGTATCTTAGCGTAAAGTGGTCTCATCTATGAAGTTATGAGTGTAGACACAGACACCGGTGCTAGTTTACCCACATTAAAGACTCCTTATTGGGGCTTTGGAGCCCCATCCCCTTCTCACATCTCCATCATGAAATACTTTGTTTTTCTATTGAGTGGTCTCCCTCATGCAGCTTTGAGAGGGAAGAGGGAAGAGCTCAAGAGTGTGAATCCCACTGGTGAGTGCTCCTCCCTGGGCTTATTCCATGATTCTCCCATTGCTGTCTGTTGGGAATCTCTCTTGACGCTGTAGAGTAAGAGGACCCCAATGCCCTGAGCAGCCTCTCAGATTTATTGAAACTTCATGTCCTGTCCCGATAGCTCATTTGTCAGGAGACCTAATTTACACTGGCCCTTAAGACTAATTGCAAATTTGCGAAAAAATGCTGATGTCGTTGGAACTGAAGAAGTTTTTTTTTGCCCTTCCCTAAGTGTCCCTTGCCATGCATTCACTAATGTGTTTCATCTGTAGAACATAAAATAGACACTGTCTTTCCTGTGTTCGTGTGTGTATGAGAGAGTGAGAGTGAGAGAGTGCAAAGACAGACAGAGGGGTAAGCTGTGTAAGAGAGTAAACGCTCCAAGAGAAACCCCTAATGGGACTGCTAACAAACAGGAAATCGTGAAAAAAAACACAAACAGTATTTACTGTTTAATTCAATTCTGGGAGACCAATGCCCTCCCGTCTTCCCTATCAAGTTATCAAGGCCAGAAACAAACCCCAAGACACCGGGCCACATGGCACTGTCTATTCTTGGCAACCAGTAGACACCACATGACAATTAGCTGTACAATTATCTCAGCCACTGGATAGCTTTATGTGCAGATGGCAATTGCTCCTAATGAGAGAACTAATATAAAGCAGAAAATATGCATATAAAATACACAGGGATCTGCTGTATTGCTGTTGTATAAGTTTTACATGTATTTCTGTAGAAATACAGAAATATAAGACATGGCTATGACATGACTATGTATAATTTTTAGAAAATGTCATAATCATGCTGGGGAAGAGTCCTGAGGTTTCTGAAGATATTCTCCAAATGCAAAATGTTTAACTTCTAAGAAGAAGGAAGGTCTACTGTTAAAGAGAGATCATGGTTTTACCCTGACCATTAGATTATATTTCGCTTATATGTCTTCCAACAATAATGTTTATGTCCTTAAGAGGGTGTGAAGTATTTTGGACTAAATGGCAGAAGTGTGGTATGGCATAGATTGTTCTGGGCAGATGTGAATTCAGAGCATATGCTGGTTGATTTGAGGGATAATATGCAACCACATGACTCAATCAGGAGATCTCCTCCCCTCATCAAGGTTTTGACACATTCAGCATACTTTGCGGTCATTTTCACGTGCAAGTATTTAGAAACTGACAGATTCTTGTCATGGAGAATGTGCTACAGGAAATCTCCTCTACATATGTGCACACTTTTGAAAGGAGGGCTGTGTGCAAATTCAGATTTGTGGCTATCCAGTATTTTTTTCTGTCTCTCATCTCTTGTGCTCCTTGCAAAGTTTCATACTGTCCCAAAAGACAGTTTGCTTAAATACAGCATTCTTATATTTAAAAATGGAAAAAGAAACTCTAAAATTTTTCATAGACTGTTTTGATGAAGCAGTGTTGGCACATTAAACCGGCAGAGAGGAAAAAAAGCAGGTTAGGGGGATTTTGAAAGGTTGAGCAATTATCTGATTATGAAAAACATTATATGTCAAAAAGAACAACAACATGTAATTGGCTTGGTGTGTTAGAGCTGCAGAGGGCCAGATGTAGAAACGTGTGTAAGCCTGTCAATGTAATGGCTAACAGCTTGACCACATAGTCCATAAGGCTTGCAACACGCCGGCTCAAGCAGCAATAAAAGTCAATGCTAGCATTTGTTAGTATTAGACACTGCAATTTGATTGGTAAAATTCACACTGTAATGGGCTTATAAAGGATTTCTTGGGCCTAGAACAATGAGCTGGAGGGCTAGAGCAGTGCCAGGTCATGGACACCCAGCGATTCACAACATCCCCCCCTTCTGGGCATGCTTAGTTTCCTCCATATCCACCAGTTACCCTCTGCAGCTCTGTTTAAAAGCCAGTCGGGATGTTCCAAAGGTATTTAATAGTAGTGTTGGTGGAGGTGGTGGAGGGATTTCTGGACCTCCCACACTTAGGTTCAACCACAGAACCATGGATTTTCTGTTTTGCCCCACCCATCTCTCTCTCTCTCTCTCTCTCTCTCTCTCTCTCTCTCTCCTCTCCTCCCCTACCATATGTGTAAGTGTTAAAAAAAAAAAAAAGGCTCTTTAACCAGAGGCACCTTTCTCTTGCACCTTGCTTTCTGGTGAAGACAACACAGAGGGCTGGAGAGCCCACACATAGGGAACACATTTACCCAGGCAAAGGGCCAGTGCATTGCATTCCCATGGACCTGCATGGGGAAAGAACAGCAGAACACATTTTACACGTAAATATTCAGAATTGAATGTGGCACATTCCCTCCTTTTTTCTTTGTCCTCTCTTCTGCTCTTTTTCTCATCCCAATCACTCAAACCAGTCTTCTGTTGTGTTTTGACTGAACATGTTGGCCATGGTGGCTAACACAGGAATAAAACCAAAGCAAAGAAGAGTTTTGGATTTTGATTTGTACTGTATCAGAAATTTAGAAATTTTATGCCTGTTGTTCACAAAGGACAGCCAGCTTTACCTCATGGTCCAAATATTTGTGGGTAGGCAGGAGGAGAGCATGTTTAACACTCCTACTGTGAACCCACCATATGTTTTGTGTCTGTTTTTGTATATTTGTGCATATGTCTGTCGAACTGTCAGTGGTGACTTAAGTCCAGAGGGCTTGTTTCGTTTTGTGAATATGAATGTGTATAGGCCTTGATGCCTCTGAGACTTTTGTGCATAGTCACATGTCTAGTCTGTTCTTGCCATGTTTTATTTATATTTTTATTATATTTTTACTTCATAAGAGATTTATTCAGGACTGTTAACTTATCAGAACTGTGAGTATGTGCAAACGTATTTGTTTTATGCTGCTTGCCCACTTGCCTAAGCGCTTCAGCAAAACCTTGTATTGTGGCTATCTACAAGTTATTTATTGTGGTTGCCAGTGTTATTTACTTGATATAATAATATATTTTTATTCTTGCACAAAACCAAATAGCCAATAGGCACAATAAAGTTTTAACTTGGTCTTCAGCCGGTACTGTATTTGTGTGTGCGACTGTTGGTAAAAGCAATTTTGTGTCGTGTAAATGTGATCTCAGTCTCACCAAGCATCTTTCTCTTCCCCAGTGGTGATGATGGTGGCATTGGTGGGATTATGGAGTGAGTGTTTGCTCCCTTTAAACAGTTTCTCCACATGGCCTCCTGCCTCTTTTGTCTTTTTATAGCCTCCTTCTGGGAGACACTGCACTCTCCCTGAATGCAACACAAGCCAAAACACCTCTCAGTTCCTTTGCCAGAGCCAGTTACCCAGGGAATACTGCTGTTCCTCCCCTGCTTTTCCACACACACCTTCTCTCATTCCTCACCCCCTTCACCTCCAATCTTTCTGTCTTCAGCCTGGGCTGGACACAGATTTTTTTTGTTTTTGGAACATGAAACTCAAGCCTTATATGTTTCTGAATTATTGTAGTCACCTTTTAGTCACATTAATTTCATCACATTTGTTTAGCAGTGCAAAGAAAGAGGGTTATTCTTTTAAATATGAAATTGTTCAGACAATTTTGCTCCTTTATTGTAAAACTATGGTGACCACAGTATAATATGTACTATTACTGTAACAAAATATGTTTTAGTGTAGTCAACTCCATGTCACTATGTAACAGACATCTTCTCAAAAAATCACAATTACAGTGCAGTTTGCAATGGCATTTCCAGTGCCAGTGAAATGAATTGTCATGATACATCACCAATAGTCTCACTTATTAATATATACTGTGATATCCACCTAATCATTTGAGGATTTATTTATCTTTTTTGCAAGAAAAAATAAACTATTCAGAAATTACAGCCATTTGTATACATAGTCTCTCAGTTTAAGAAAAAGTAATGGGACAACTGACTGACAAGCAGCTTCATGACCAGACCAAGCCTGTTCACCCTATGACGAACTGAGCAAATAAAAGATCTGGAATCTATTCCAAGTGTTAAACTTGCATTTGGTAGCTATTTACTGAAACTCTCAATATGAGGTCCAAAGAGATGTCAATTTAAGAGAAGGAGACCATTATTAGACTGAAAAGGCAAAATACACCTATCAGAGAGATAGCAAAATCTTTAGGAGTGGCCAAAAACAAATGTTTCAAGTCAAGGACATGGGATATTCTTCAATGGCCTTATCAGTCACCTGATCTCAACCCAGTAGAGCAACTTTTCAGTTACTGAAGGCCAAAGTGAAGGTAGAGAAACCTACAAGCAAGTAATAGCTGAAGGCAGCTTCAGTAAAGGCCTGGCCAGGCATCTAAAGGGAGGAAACATCGCATTTGGTGACGTCCATGGGTTCTAGACTTCAGGCAGTCACTAAATGCAAAGAATTTCTTCCAAGCATTAAAAAGAATCCTTATGTTTAAGTTACCTTAGTTTTTCCCATTACTTTTGAGCCTGACAGTAATAGAGTATATATATATAAAATGACTCTGAATCCTAAACAGTTAATGCAATTATCTCCTTAAGCCCCTTGAGTAAAAGCTGAAAGTCTGCACTTTGATCACATTTGACTGCTTGATTTAGAATATACGGTGGCGGTGTACGGAGGTAAAAATGACAAAAAAAATGTTGTCCCAAAAAGTATGACCTTTTCTGAATATTATCAGAAAATCAAAGCTTCACCATCTAAAAATCAAAGTGTGAAAATTCCTTTAGCCATTCCTTGAGTAATAATAAAATACTGCTCAGTAATATATCATATACATGTGTAGTTAAAATTTCATAAAAAGCAAAAACACCTCTATAGACTATGCAAGTCTTTATAAGTTTTTCTTTGTTTTTCTCAAAGGCCTCATTAGCCACATTAGCCATTGCTTAGTTTGAGTATTTCATGCATCTACAATTTAGATAATTTATTGTTCCTTGCTGGGAGCTTTTTACACCTGGCCCATTTCTAAGAGGCTCTAGTCTTCTTCCTATCTCTGTCCCTCACCTCACCCATCCTACACCCCCTGTGTGGCATCAGACATTCAGGCGAGCCACTACACTGACATGGTCGTTTGTCTTCTGACTGCCATGGCATATGGAGAGGGCTGGCACTGCACAGATGTCCACTAAGTGCTGATGGAAGGAGTGAGGAATGGATGGGCTGGGGATAAGAGGATCTTTGCTGGTGCTGCTGGAGCCTGGTACTGCTCGGCCCTGCTGCTGTTATTAACTTTACTGTACAGAGGAGGGGGGCATTGAGGCTATTTAGTAAAGTATGTGTTCTCAGATATCTACGAAAGACAGTGAGCAAGCATGCATTTGAATTTGGTTTCTCTCTCACTTTGGGTATCAGTACCTCTATTTATGATATGTGCATATGGGTGCAGACAAGTGGCACTGTGAAAGTGGGTGCTGTCTGGAGAAGCTCTAGTGTACTGAGGGAAAGGAGGGTGTGGATTAAAGCTGTAGGTAGAGCAGAGAGAGCCTGAAAAGAATAATTTGTAGCTTAAGACCAATAGCTTCAAAGTCATGAATCCTCATGGGTGAGGCAGCCAAGCTCTGAACCTGTCAATGGTAACTTACTCCTCGGATAACACGCCAAAGACTTCAATAATGACATCACCCTGTCATGGGGGTAGGGTAAGGGAGAGCTGAGAGACTGGCCAGTTTTCAGGGGTGCGAGCATGGCCCTTCAGAGCACTTTGAAGTCCCGCTTGACGAGGGCTTTGCAGCTGACTGATACCGGCCATGTTGTTCTCTGCACGGATTGGCCACAGAAGCCACCAGGGTGGCTTATCAGATTTATTGAGGCTTAGTGGCTGACGTTCAGAGTGTGTAGGTGTGATGAAGTGCATGTGTGTGAAGGAGGAACCGGGTGAATAGGGAAAGGGTCATCCCTGTAACAATCCACTCGTCCCAGTTAATTTAGACAGCACCCTGGGGTCTGACAGTGAAGAGGCAAGACTTTGAACCACCCCTCACTGTAGTCCTTAGGACTTGAGCCTAGCAAAGAACTTATCTAGCTATTTAGTTACCATTGGTTCCTCTTTTAATAATGCTGTTGTCTTCATAGTTGTGAGGTGAAATTATATTTGACAGAGCTGTATTTATCTCCCTAAGTAAAACTTACTGTATTTTATACTATGGGTAACACGATCAAATTCTGCACTGTCTAATACCACATTCTGTCTGCATCCAATTGGTAAGTTTACCGCAAAGTAATAGGATGTGGATATGTTACCTTGAATCGCGGTGTTCTTGGAGAAGAAAGTGCGCACCACAATCTTGTCTCACTCAGATTTCCCATGCTAAAGTTTCAGACACACACTTCAAAGTCCCTCTAATGAGTGGAAAAACATTTCGCCTGCACGACATTAAAGAGTGCCATTTTTGTGTGTATATGTGTTGTTGCTGTGTTATATTTCACAAGCCTTCCCTTCCAAATGTTAGCAACTCATTTTCACCTCCAGCACAAACAAACAGTGAAGTATCGCCTATTGCAGCCAGTATCAAAGGCAGCATTTGTTAACAATAAAATCCTGGTTTGAAATAGCTCCAACACAGATTTTTGTGCTCAAACACTGGCCAACATTTTTTATGCCACAGAAATCAAAAAGGAGAGAAATGGCTGGAAGAAGGAAGGCAATATATAATGCGTGTAAGGGAACAGCCAGACAAACTACCCGTAACATACTTCAGTTTTATTTAATTGCTCAATTGCTAAGACTTTGTTCTTGCTGCTGTCATCTTTTTTGTTATTTTTCCATTTTGATCGGCTCTGTATTGTTTGGAGAGCTTGGCCCCTATTAAAAGCATATCAAATTTGGGACAAGCTTCCAAGCCTCCGTAACAGATATGGAGAATCGATAAGTGCATTACAAGGCTGTGACACAATGGCCTCCACGCCCTCTCCTCTCATGTCTAAAAGGGTGGCTATGTGACAGTGGGTCTCACTCATGCCCATTAGAACTTATCCAGGACAGCTCTCATAATCTGTGGAGTGGCTTAATCGGTCATTAACCCTATGGTGACAGTATAGGCAGACTTTCAAGGACATCTGATCGAAAGTGAAATAAATTTAGTGAGTGAGGGATCAGGATATACTGAAGTGTTCTGTTTCTATTACAAACTATTTTGACAGCAAGTTTCTGGCTTCATCAGTGTCTGTTTCTTCACGGTCTCAGTCGCCTGAGCCGTATTTAGCTCCCTTAGCATCAGTACCAATTCCATTTAGGGGTAAAAATGTAAAATTCTTCTTTGACTCATTCCCAGGTGGTGTGTGTGAGAGAGAAGGAGTGGAATAGTTTAGAGAGACATAAAGAGAGACAGAGAGGATAAAAAATGAGCAGTGGGTTTTGTTCAGGTTCACGATGCATTGTGTCTGTTGGCAGCTTGTTGGGCCAACATTGTTTGACGTTCTACCCCTAGTGCGTTTGTGAGCCTTTGAGGGCTTTATGGCTCGGTGTGACTCTTCTGCCAATAGGTTCCAGATGCCTCCGGTGTGGGAACCGGGGAGTAGAGTGAGAGGGGTGTTGGGGAAGAAGCATAACCAGGTGTGACCCATTGCAATCTGGGATGTTCTCCATGGATATTCAGACTAATATGAGTATGAATGTGTACGTATGCACATGTATGTTGAGAAAGTAGGCGGATTTGTTTTCACTCTGACAATGGACAAGACACACAGGTAGACAAACTGTATTTGTGGACACACAAAGTATACTTGTGCAATATTTTTGTGAACTCTATATTTCTTCACTAATTGAAGTAGCCTATGTACACACTCTGCCAAGGCACGGAGTTCATGGTTTGAGTCGCACTGTTCAGCACATTTGCTGCTGGCACCACTGAGGTCCAACATATGGCAGCACTCTGAGCCTTCAAGCCCAGCGCTGGGGCTCTAAAAAGAACCTGCCAGCTCCACAGTGGCCTACTATAAGGGAAAATTGTCAGCAGGAACATTTAAGGTCCCAAACCACAAGCACTGATAAATGTCTGAATTTCTTTATGTAATTACCTTTAATCTGCTGTCCCTTTTCCAAGATGCCAGGAAGGAAACAACAGAGTAACAAAGCTTAACCAATACAAAAAAACATAATGGTCTGAATGCTGGCTAAATGAAGTATGGTTCAGATGTGCGTGACTTAACAAAGGAAAGGAGGGTAAGGGAGGGAGGAAGAGGTGGACCTTAGTTCACCTCATGTGTTTTTCATTTAAAATAGGTATGATACACTAAAGAATTTGCATAATTAAAAAAACGTATGCTCATTGAGGAGAGCCTTTGGTTTGTTTACACTTGATTGTCTTATGCCTATAGTATGGCATGATATATAAACTGATTATCAAAAGAATAAAGTAACAAAAAAGTAATTTTAGATTAATCCTGAATTGAATTAACATAGCACATTTCTATATTAGAAAAAGTGCAAAACAACAACTTAATACTCTGAAGTACAATTGTTTAACCTCTTACTAAAGAGTTCATACTAATGCAGTAATAAATAGAATAGTCATGAGTCATGTGATTTATTTCCTAGGTGATGTCACACATGATGAAACAGTATTTCAACACACAATAATAATATTTTTTAAAATAAACTTCCCAAATAGGCTGCAGGGAAATTAGAATAAGAAATTAATATACAAACCTTCAGTATGATGTGCAATTTTTTTTCTTTTTAAAGCCTTATATTGCAAACAAATACTGGGCTGCTGCTACTGCTGTTGTCAATAATCCCTTCTTTTTCCATCCATCATCTGCAAAATAAACAGAAGAAACCCCCACCTGTGCCCGACTTAGAGGGTGAGGACCCGTTAACCTGCTCACGCAGGCCACTGGCTCAGGCTGCCAATTCCCGCCTCTCTGTTTAGATTATTTCCACGGAGGCGGGTGACTCTCCTGTGTCACTGATAAGAGCGCAGTAGGGTGGTGGCAAGAGGGTCAAACCACAAGGGGAATAAAAACACCGAAAAAATATCTTTATCCCCAGAAAAAAGTACTTTTTTTCCCCCAAACTTCTTCACCATGGCACAGGGCTATTACACTGATAGAAATTCTTCTCCCTCCTCGACAGTCTGGCCCTGAGCACGAGGGGCCAGAGTCTTAGCCACATCTCAAGCTAATTTACAAAGATCCCAAATTATTCTCTTATCTTGGGCTTTAAAGGTTGTAAGGTTGATTAACAAGGTCCTGTCCTGTTTATCAGTTTGGGGCTGGGTGTGGAAAATAGCCTGCGATAAGTGCACAGACCATTAAACATTCTATTTCCCCTAATATTTGTCGGCAACCATCTGCTTAACTGATCTCCCTTCACTTTAATTAAAAGGGATTCCCGTCTTGTTGGGGTCATTATGTGCTGGCGGACGCCAGGAGAGGGGTTTGTGATGAGTTCAGCGTTCCCTCTGTCCCTGGGTTGCCAGAGGGCTTTTTTCATCCTCCTTTCCACCCTCTTCTAAGTTAACCCCTTCTTGTCCCAGTGCTTGTTATTTAGCGGGTTGGGCAGACTTAAAGCATTAGTAAATCCAGCAGTTCTAACAGTGATCCAGTGTCTGCTGGTACAAACTTTTCTCTTCGCCAGGGAAGTACATAGATATTCACACCATCTCCCTCAACTCTGGAGCATGAGAATCTGGCTGTAATGGTTTGATTTGCCCAACACTAGTTGGATCGATGCAGCTGTTTACAGTTTCTCCCTCTCTCATCCCTTTTGTCTTTTTTCTAATTTAGTGTTCCCAAACCATGGACAGGGGTCTGAGCCTGTCTGCTGTGCTTGCATCTTCGCCCTCCTCCCCACTCTCCATCACTGTCCATTGATGTTTTTCCCCTCTCTTTCTTTTCTCCTCATCCTCTCTCCTTCCTTGGTTGGTCTTGGAAAAAGAGCTGCATGCCTCCACACTTCTGGACAAGACTGATGGCTCGTCAATAGCATTAGCCAGCATTGCAGGCCTCACTGGTGTAGAACCAAATCAATAAGGCCCAGTAAAAAGTCTTAAACGTGTATGCAGTCCATTTCTGCGAATGCTCATGTTACCACAGATGAGTTTTTATAAGAACTGAGCAGTAGCCATCTATTTCATTCCCTAATTTCACATTTCCTAAGTAGTTCACAAATTGTTTCTGCCCATAATTATCCAGTCTCTTTCAGTATAGTTATACACCATATCATTCAAAAATATAAAAGATAATCTTTTGTTTATTGTTATAATTCTTCTTCTGTCTCTAAATTCCAGTAATTTATTTTCCTTTATTCTCATTTTATTTAGTGACAATTAATTCTTCTTCAGTGAACACTGTTTCTGATTTGAAGGCTGTGGCTACATATTGTGAGCGTGTGCATGTATGTGTGCACAGGAAATCTTTTTAAAAATTGAATTCACATGTTGTGAAAAGAAAAAGTACATGCAATTTAGAGTCTTAGTTAAACTATACCAGGGACAGCCACAACATTAAAACCGCTTGCCTAATACTGTGTAGTCTAGGACATTAATATAGAACCTCTGAGGTTGTCTTGTGTTGTCTGGCAGAGGATCCTTTGGGTCCTGTGGATTGTGGGGTGTGGATTCTGTGGATTGGGCCTCTTCCACTGCAACCCGGGGATGCTCCATCAGATTGAGAAATTTGGATGCTGGACCAACGCCTTGGGCTGTTTGTCCTGTTTGCACAAACCTCAGCTGTTTTCATAGTAGGAAATGACCACAGGGAGTGCTATGGCCATGGGTCTGCAACAATATAGGTGGGCGTTATGTGTCAGAGTAACATCCACATGAATACCGGGATCCAAGGTTTCCAGCAGAAGATTCCATCATAACAAGATGATCAGAGTTTTAATGCTGTGGATGATTCAAGGTTAAAAACTGGAGGAATTTATTCGTCAGCTAAGTCAAGGGTCTAAGATTAAGGGCATCTAAACTGTACAAATCACAAAGCTACTTCAGGCAAATCTAAAAGTTGTGATGTATTTGCCATAAAAACAGAGTTGACACATCTTGACTTGAAATTATATTTGGGACTATGTTAGTGTGTCCATCTGTCAGTGCCTCCTCAGCGTACAGTTGACCATTCTGCCCTGTTAAGCTTACAGTTCAGAGACTCTTTTGCTTGATTTATAGTACTGTCTTTGGGTCCATTTGTGTCAGTAGTTGCCTACTCGGAGCCAGCGCAGAGGGGAATGCAACCTGCATACAGTTGGGCTTGTGTGCAGCAAAAAACAAACCAAAAAAACAGCAGCACATAGCTTGACGTGGATGACGCTGTGCATAGGTCAAATGCTGATTAATAGAAAAGTAGGCTGGGACAGGAAGGGAATGACAGCAGAGTCCACAAGATAGAGGGAGAAGTGTGAAAAACCAGTAAAGATTACCTGGTGACAGCAAACAGCTACAACATGTAGACAACAGTCTGCAATTCTGTATGTAGGCTTTCCAAAGGGCCAACACAGAATCAGCCTTTAAGGGGTGTCCACACAGGAAGCTGATCATGCATTGCTTTGTGGCTGGCAGACGGTCACCATAAGGCTTTCCAGATTCTAGTTGCCTAGCTAACCCTCTAATGTATTAACCATCCTGTCTTGTGTGAATCATTGGTGTCCTTCACTCTGTTATTTCTTTCTTTAAATAGTTTGGCTGTTTCTCAGTTGCATATCACACGATCTATTCTATGCTATATTATTTTTAATTTAATAAATTAGGGTTTAGTTTTTCCCTTTAAGTCCATCATTGCAGTATGCTGCATGCTACCTGCACTGTTTTTTAAAACAGTATCAAGCTTAGGGTATTGCACCTGACTTAGACTTTGAGTCTTGCTTCTCTTTTATCTTCTGTCTATAGCATGCCAGTGTTGAGTACATAAATAAAAATAAAAAAAGATTACCTGATAAAAACCTGCATATTATTTTGACTGCATGTGTAATTGTGAGTTTCATCATTTTTCTGTCTAAAATGTTACTATCAGTGTTGGTGTACATGTCATATATCAGCTAGTTACCACACAACAAAAGCTACTTTTAAACCTTGATACTTCCACCAGTCATTTAAAGCATGAAATTAGCTTTTTTTCTGTCTATGTGCCATTGTGGCAACTTTCCACAGTTCAAAGGCATCTGAGTATATGATGAACTAGAAACAGGCAGAAATTTTCAGACAAACAATGATTTTCATTGCATTTTTAAATGACCTCTTTGGCATGTAATCTTGCCTCAGTCATTTTGATTTCCTCTGGTACTTGGGAGTTGGAGAGAAGGTCTGCATGTACTTTTTGTCCTTTACATTTGCCTTTACATGTAAAAATGTGATTTTTTTTTTCCTGTGTTCTGATCTACATAAGTTTATAATAGTTTAATAACGAATTTAAAATCTTGTTCAGTTTATTCATCGTTTACTTTGCTTATTTACACCTCCATTTTTCTTTTTAGTCCTTCCTGTTTTTTGTTGCACACCGTGGGTTCGGGGAACAGCATTTTGATTCTGTACATGTCCTGTACATATAACAGAATTGATAATAAAGTTGACTTTGACTTTTGACTTTGACTTTAACTTTAATAAATGTTTGCCTGGGTTCTTTGGAAACTCATTTCCAAAACCAAAGCATTTCCAACTCTGTTTTAAGAAGTGAACAAATGTCCAGGGCAGAGGAAATTAATTACTAATCACAGATATTTTTAAGACCAGTTGACAGATGGTGTGATGGACATCCTTGCTTTGTCAGCTGTTTCACACTTTGCAGTCCAGACACAACAACGCTTGCCTGGACTTGCTTTCTTTTTTTTGTATTTATGTATGTATTCTCCCAAAGCAAAGAACTCTGGCTCTCAAGGGTTAGCAGAGGGCCGTTGTGTTTTTCAGGCCAATCAATGGCCTGTCGCTTCCAGAAATGTGCTCACTTATGTAGCAAAGTTAGCCTAGTGACCTCTTTGCAGCATATTTGTGGCGGTGAGCCTCCCTAGTGGGAGATCATCACCAAGAAAGGGACTGTGGGTGTGTATGTCCTTAACATGTGTGGCTATCTGTTAGAAGTGGATGGTATTGGTGACTGATCTTGCATATAATCAATACTTTACAAAGCTATTATTCTGCAAAGTGTGTGCATGGATGAGTTGTGCACTTATCAGTAATAATAGAATCTAAGATCTGGCATGTGACAAAGAGGATCGTGTCCAATTCAAGGTCAGTAAGGCCTGTGTCACCCCTGCACTTTCACGGAAGGGAGGGAGGAGGCATCATGTTCTTGTTGGTCACCAGAGCAAATATGACGTCTCTGCTGGAGCTCATGTCAATTTGTAATTTGACCCTCATTCATATCAACAGATGTCAGCACAGGTTGCTTGTGCAAAAAAACACTCCCTTTGTCCGGTGTTCCTTTTTGTTCTTCAGTGTGACGTTGTCTATAGAATTTAAATATTTTGTTATAAACTGGCATACATATTCATGAAAGTAAATACTTTTGTTTATGCTAAGACGACAAGGAAAAGACAACTGGTTTGCTTTTTGCTTGTTGCAAACTTTAAATTTTAAGCTCCTGTATTATGTATTTTATCCCGTATGCAATTCCATCGCTGGTTTCTCATTTTAATTTAATTTAGCATATGATCAGACAAAGGTACAGTATGTCCTTTATTTCTCTCCTTTAGTGACCATCCTACTAATTTGCTAACACCAGCAGTACCTTCTCCTCATGCCAGTACATATTTTAATAACTCTATTAATCTAATCGTCTACTAATTGGTCAAGATAGCCTTTTCCCTAATGATTTTTATCATAGGGTAATTAACGAGCCCAGTAAAATCTGCTGAAATCACTGGGTCTTGTTAAAATGGCTTGATTGACACATTGTTTCTGGGCTGTTATTTTTTCACATTGTACAATACTTCATTCAAGCTGCTTAAGTTAAATAATAATTACAAAATTTTACAATTCAGTGACAATTAATAAACTGTGGTCCTTTACCTTGAAGAAACTGCAATGACAAAATGCCAGTGAATGATAAATCTTTAATATAAAAATTGTACAAGAATTCTGATACAAATTACAAGAGGTATTTGGACAAAATATGAATAAAATTCCATTTACATCCCAAAACCCTTATGCATTTTATGCAAAAACCATAGACAGTTATGATACAGAAACAAATACAAGAAAGGCTAAAAAGAAAGAAAAAGAAGTCTCTTAAAAAGGATCATTTTTTTCCTTCTGTCTGCTAATGGGGAACACCTCTTTAGGTAACATACAGTATTCATGAGGCTTCCAAATCACCATTTTAACACCAAAGTGACGCAAGCTCCTTTGCTCTGTTTGTTCTTTGCAGTGCGACCATGTAGCCATGCAATGCTGTTGAGTTGCCAGTGCTGTAACACGGGCTTTTTAAGACACAGACACAAATGCATTGGATACACAAAAACACAAGTGAAAATTAAAAAAAATCTAAATTCACCAGCTCTTCAAGCTATTTATACTTTAAGACTGTAAAATATATTTGAAAATACAATGGACAACATTTTATGAATTTACAGCATTTTTTTCAGGATAAATGACATTTCACAGGTTCCAGTTCAAATTAATGAGGGCATTCTTTTAGAACATAAGACATGAAACTGAAGCATCTATACAAACCCACTTGTGTATATTTTCTTCTAACTGCATATTTCTAATGACGACCTGTTAAACATTTTAACCTCACTTTTTTCCATTGGCTACATTAACTGGACAGTTTGCATGCATTGTCACTGTTCATTCTCTGTGCTTACACCTTGTACTCAATCACTCTGTGACATGAACACAATAGACAGCAATTACCAGGTCAGGAATTTCCACCCTTTGCCATCCCTTTCTCCCTCAGTGTGCTATGTAGAATCGCAGAATAATGGATGACTGGCACTGCTCTTATCAAATATTTAAGATTCACTCCAGTGGTCTGGACCAGTGAGGCAATCTATGTGTCGTGTTCCTGCTGTCCCAAAGCACAGTCACTAGGTAGCACAATACACCTGGACCAGTGTGACTAAAGAATTAAGAAATTCAAAGAGTGAATTTCTGAGCAGAAAGAGAAATCTGTGGCCATTTTTCAGAGGAGAGCAGTGTATACGGGAGACAGGGGGAAATGTGAGGGGTGGGTCGATTGCTCTTCAACATGCAATCAAGAAGAACTTTGCTATGAGTCCTTGGGACTTCTAGAACTGCTGCTAGTTTGCTCTTTCCTCAGCTTTTTACTCTGCATTGTTAACTGACTGCTGCAAGGTCCAGCCACACCACCACCACTTCCTTTTCTCTTTGTCCACTGTCACATCAGTTAGTTAGGAGACAGCACAGTCATTTGCATGTTTTTTCTGCCCTGTTTCCTAACCCCGTGCTGTACTGACATGACTGCCACTATCCAAGACTCTGAGGGAACCCTGGAGCTTAGAAGTGGTTGTGGATGGTGCTTTAATTCTTTGCAATGTTCAAGTTTCTGCACACAAGACAAGCTCTACAGTTGATATTTAAGAAATGGACAGTACAGTGCAGAACATGAGGAATGTATTAGTCTGAAACTAAGGTTAAAGCACAAGAGTCACAAGAGTGACTTCTGATAATTCTAGTGACCTCAAATCAATTTGTGAGCTTGTTGACCTTTTTAAAAATATTTTCATTGGCCATAAAATGTTTTTTTAAAAAAGGAATTTTTAAAAATAAGAGGTAATAATAGTTTTAAGGGCTTTATATCTTCTCAGTTCTAACTTCCGTCACTCCCAAATAGTGGAAGGTAAGCTTTCTACTCAGTGGCTGCAGTTATGTTAATGCTGGAAGGAGAGTTTAATTTCTGTTGTGAGAATATTTTTCTCTGTCTCTCTTTTGTCTATCGCTAGAGGTTAACAAGTTGTCTAGGTCTTGTCATGCTTCTGCATGTGTGCCACTCTCCTGTGTGTGTGTAGTTGTGTGTTAGAGAGACAGCTGTCAGCAGGGTTCCTGGAGTAGCACTTTTTTATTTCTGGCAAAGTGAGGGCCAGGGGGATTGAATGAGTGAATGAGGCAGCAAGCGCCTCAGTGAAACCCACTCCTGGGAGAAGGCAGGGGTTCCTGTACTCAATTTTCCCTTCACTTGGGATAAACAGGCAATTACCCATCCCTTTTTCCTATGCCATGGCCATCCAGTGAACTTAAGCATACACTATTAGTGTGTGTCCCTGTAGGATCTGCGCTGTGGCGTGTAGAGATGGTAAGTGAGTGGCGGGTTGAAGAAATGGGTAAGGCTGTTGTTAAATGCCTGTGCTCTGACAGACAAAGAGAAAAACCGAGTTAGAGAAAGGAATTGAATTACCAGCGACCTTGAATAAGAATATGTGTGCATAGAAAATGAATAGATGAATTGAATTCAGTGTAACTGAATGAGTCAAATTAAGTTGTTCTGAGCATGCTCTTTCTTTTTTTTCTCCTGTCAGTGTCACAGTCTTGTCAGCAACCTTGGCGTCTGGCAGTGTAAGGTAGTGACAAGTGAGTTATTAGACAGAAGAAGCAGGAATGGCGGGACGCCTCCAGGTAACAGAGAAACAGCACATTTTTAATGATCGTTGCTGTCATCCTTTCCTCCCTAGTCAGCCTTCCACCTCCGCAACCTTTCCATCAGGCTCAGCTCTCTGTCTCACCCTTTTTATCTCTGAGAAGAGCGGACTAAAAACTGCATGTGTCATTTGGGTGGAGTCTTAAAAAAGACATGAAATATTTCAATAGCACAGGTCATGTCTGTATTGCAAAATGGCTTAAGTATGAAATAAGTGGAACTCAGCACTGTTATGGATGTAACGTGTTGTGAATACTGTACAGCACACCACATAACACTGCATATTTTCCCACTGTGTGTAGCACCAGTGAAGTAAGAGTCGATTTCCTTGTATAGTAACACATGGCATCGCTAATACATTAAGAAACAAGTCAAACTGAGGAACGATCTCTACTTTTTTGTCTTTTTACAAAAAATAATCTTATACCGGACAAAAACATTTCCATGAAGATACATCACCCACTAATAAATACCCCTTCCCTTGGCTACTTCACTCAATTACTGCAAATATTTGTACCGTAAGACACCCATGGACATGTTAAAAATTGTTGCAACCAACAGCCAAAAAATGGCAACATTTTTATAGAGTAAATTAAGTTTTGTTCAGCAATGGGAACCAATGGCGCAACATCACAGCAAATGTGTTAAGACTCAAGTGCATCAAATTAATCAAATAGGGCATGATTTAAGTACAATGTCACACTGAAAGAGCTTTTTTAAGCAAACACTTGGCTGGTTTTGGTCACAGTTGAAGGACTATTTAAATTTTTTCTCTCCTTTTTTAAATCTATGGGACTGTCATATTCCATTGAGATGCTTTTTGTAAGAACGAACAGGAGTTCTTGCACCAACAACTTGCCTAAACCCCAGAACTAATTGTTGTGATCATAACAAACATACACATTACTCCTTGACCAAAAAGAGAAGGAGAGGCTTTATCAATATTTACTCCTTTGTGTTTATGAAACAGCAGTTCATAATAATCATACCTGTTTTTGTTTTAAAGCAAGTCACACCTTTTGAATACATTGTTTAGCAATGAGGGAAGATCTCAGGTTTTGTTCAGGGAGGCGGGATGTTTTCTGTCGTCAAACTCTGAAATTGAACATGTGCAAAAAGAAACTGGCACAAGTTGTATGTTGAAGGTACTGTCACTTCCATCGGCACTATAGCCATCAATGACCCCAAACAACACCTAAACTCACCATTGCAAAAAATCCTCATTATATTAATATTACACATCCCCTTGTATAGATGCAAAGTGCAAAAACTGAATTGGTATACTAAAGCTCATAAACATAACAGACAAAAAAAAATCAATAGATATACAGAGAATGATATCAGTGTAGGAGCCTAAAAAAGCATGCCGGCAACCTCTGAATATCTAACAAGTAGATAAAACAAGTCACATGATATTCTTTTTTTCCCTAGGACTCAGTTTAAAATGTGTTTTTGAAGCTAACATAAATGAGTCAAGCTAGTAAGATGCTACCTCTTTCTTGCCTATAGCTGGAAGTATTTTACTGGACTGTAACATAAAACCCAAAAGAGAGAAAAAATAAGCAAACAACCATCAACACAACTCTTTTACACTAAAAGCCTCTTGGGACATTATTTACAAATGAAGCTCTCATGCTTTTGTAAGGGGTTCATTTAAAAGCTATCATTACACAAATACAACAAGAACATTTTTGTTTTTTTTTTTCAATACTATCGTATCTGCAGGCAAAGTCACAAATAAGAGTTTGAATGGATTCTTTGGAGATGGAAATAAACACAAAGTGGGTTGAAGTTAGAAAGAAAAGGATGGAGGGGCTTATGAAAACACAACTGGAGTTTGGTTAAGGCAAACTCCATGCGCTAGAGTGTCATCCTGTTCTTCCAAAGGAGGAAAAGTCAAAGGAGACAATAATAAACTGTATTTAAAGTCAATTAATTTTATACATGGAGATAGAAATGTCTTGCAATGACTTTCAAAGGACGGGCATACAGGCATTTAGCTTGTATTTGATGGTCTTGGGCTGGGGTTAAAAGCTAATTTGAGGCAGAATAAGAATGAGGAATGAAGAGAGTAGCGGGCATTCTGACAAGAGAGCAGAGTAACTAGTCATTTCTTTAGTCTATTATTGTAGAGAAGGGCATGTTTTTATGGAGGTTCGGGTTCTGAGAGTGTCGGTTACGGCTGCGTACAGAGCTGAACACCATGTTGCAGCCGGGGATTTTGCACTTGTGCATTTCGCGTAGGTGCACAGTCTTGTAGTGCACACGCAGGGTCCCTTTGTTGCTGTACATTTTGTGGCAGATGTTACAGAGGATCCCACTGCTGTTGCCATTACTGCCCCCGGAGGACGAAAGGAGGAATGGTGAGGAGGAAAGGTCCAACCCCTCACTTCGTCTGTCTTTTAGTCGTCTTGTCTCATCCCGATATCCTCCTTCAGCCTGCCCCTCGGCACGCTGGGAGTAGTCCTCTCCCTCACTGTTGCCCTCATCCTCTTCTCCCTCCCCCTCTAGATCATCCAATAGGATGCCTTCATCACTGCCTTCATCTGACTCATGTGAGGAGTGGACACTGCTGCTGGACTGAACACTGGATGTAGTGCTCAGGTCCAAAACCATGTAGTCATCTGGCTGGCCCCGGGAGAAGCCATTGGTGTGGTGGTTTCTAAGGTCTTGGTTAAAAGGATGGTGGGGATACTCATTGCTTATGGGGGAATGGGCATTGTGGTTCAGGCCGGCAGGCCCAAGGCTGACACCTCCGAAGCCCATTCCAGCCATAGTGTCCAAGCCCATGTGGTGTCCAGCGTAGATCTTGGCCAGTAACTCAGCTCGCAGATCCTTGGGCAGTGGCGTGAGTTGGGGGTCCAGGACAATGTCGTCCAGCTCTTTGGTCAGCAGTTTGCGGTGCAGGTTGATGTTGGAGCTGTGCCTAATGTAGGGGAACAGTTAGAGAAATAACTCAGAATGCTGCCAGAGTATCAAAAATGTAGATTACATCTCAAATACAAATAGTAATACTGTTGACATGTATTTACAATCATATTTTGAATACTGTCAAGTTATTCTTCTTTTGTGAAATGGTACTGAGATTTAAGGATTGTTTGTCTATGAACCACTATATGTGTAACAATTTTTTCTGTCAGTAAAGCTGCAAAAAGACTCGCACACAGACAGAAATCCATCCAATAGTTCTCTGTAGAAAAAGTGTACTAACACAGCAATGAGAGAGAGCATCCTGCTAGTGTTTACCACTGTCAGCATGTCTGCACTGCACAGCCCTCAAATCCAATAGAGTCTGACTCAATTAAATACTCCACCATATTGAATGGGAGTTTATCAATTGATTCGAGCTGTGGTAATGTGATAATCGAGGGGAACTGGATAGCATATTAGCACTAGGCCCTGACAGGATTATCGCATTCGTTCCCTATTGGAGGTGGCTTAATCGAGCACCTCAATGAACATGTCTTTATGTAGCCCTGGATTTAATTAAGATGGGCATTTTTCCCAAACACAAGGTGCTACAGCTGATGAAAGAAACCAAGTAACAAGTGCCATGCTTAATCCAGGATACAATTAGTGGGGATTTCAGGTAGCACACAAAGCCATGCTAGAGGATGCAAAGTGAAATGGGTTTGAAAATCAAATGTATTCCCTTTATTCACTTTATTCCCTTTAAGCTCCAGTTTCACAGTTGCAAAGTAAAACTTTGATAAAGGGAACCCACACTGTACAAGTCACAATAAAACTGTGTAACACAGAAAATAAATTTAAGGAACCAATGATCAGTGTCAGATATAACATACACAAGGTCTACTCCTTTCATATCAGGCCAGTAATTAAATAAAACAAAAATATGCAATCACTCAGTGCCTTTAATGTGAAGGGTTTCCATGCAGGGAGGGCACACATGTGTTTAAACAACACAAAAAATGTAAAAAAAAAAAAAATATTTATATATATAAATATAAAAAAAAAAAAAAGACAACATTAG